>JAZGTJ010002408.1:10715-42685 GCA_036877575.1 Botia almorhae | reverse complement strand
TAATGCTAAAATAAATAAATACAAATAAATAATCCATTAACATACATTTGCAGAGCTCATGAAATGTGTTGGTTTTTACTAGTTTAGAGTTCATATGATATTTAAAGCCTGTCCAAAACACAAAAAGAATCACTTAATACAGATGTTCTGTAAGTTTAAATGGTTGCATTTATTGAATATCTTCAGGTTATCTTATTAAAATGAATTATTATGCTTTGGCATTTTAATTAAATATGTTAAATCGCTATATGTAGAGGGTTAGGTTTACTGTTTAAAGAGTTATTTAATTTTTTTATTTAAATTGTTGATCAAATATGGGGATGCTATTTGCTAGGCAGTTCAGAGTCTGGGTTATTATGTGTTTGCAAGTAAAGTTCCAGCTAAAATCATATAGAACTTCATTGGTTATCTTTTAAAACTTTCTTCTTACTACAGCAAAGGAAAATAGCCTATTGTAAGCATTGTTTATTAGTGTCAATACGTTGGCTTATATATTACGCCAGGTTCAGTAATTCTGTATGATTTGCTACTGTGAGTGATGTTACCTTGTTCTAGAAATAATACTGAATTATTAAACGAGTATTTAAACCAAACTTAAACCATTGGTTTAAATGCTACAAACAAACAAAACAACAGACGAAAAATGTTGTGATTTCCCAAATTAATAAGAGATCATTGTAGGTAGGTTAGTTAACTGGATGGATGGACAGATAGACAGACAGACACGATAGATAGATGTGTAAAATGTTACATATTTTATTATTATAAAATGACTCTATAGCCTGATTACAAAGAAGCAATAGCCTACGTAAAATATGTGCTAGCAATTCGACAAAAGCCGCAGATGCTCAGGCACAGTCCGCATTTGCATAGTGGCCCCCAGCTTGACTAGTCCTGCTTGTATCCGTCTGTCTCCTCTCACGACCCGTCCGCTCAACCCATAATTCCCAGCGTCGACACAACATGGAAGAGGCCAACAGCTGCAGGAGAACAATGTTTTGGCTTTGAAACAACTCAAAGACCCAGACGAAAGGATTCGTTTAAACGCTACGAGTCGCCCGTGGCCATGTACAAGTAAGCGCGATTGCCTTTTTACTCTTTATATTTTTGCCTGAGATCGTAAAGATGAGAGATCGTACACGACTGAGAGCTTCAAATGAAATCACAGCCGTTCAAGCGAGATGCGTTCATCGGCGAGCATCATTGTTTCAGCTGTATACACTATTGCTTAAGACGGAGGCGATCAGGGCCAGTTTTTGCAACACTTTTTTTTTATCGTAGAGCCCCCAGATTTGTAGTAACCTTAGCGTGCTTATTGCATCGTGTTTATCGTATAAATTCTCGGCAGATTGTGTTTCTGTGTGCGAGCTATAATTAGAGATGGTGTGCGCAATGAATGGTAACAATATACCAGCCCCGTGTACAGTGCTTGGACGAAGAACAACTTTAGCGGGTGCCTTGATAATCAAATAAAACATGTACACTGCAAGCGTGTTATTTAAAGTGAATCAGATTATTGTGTTATAATGTTTTCCAAGCGTCGCGTGCAGTGTATTGTGGTTGATAGCTCTTTCATCTGCATGCTACCGCAGGCTAACCTTGTTCATCACCTCGAACTTCGTTCAATAAAACGCTTTGCTTATGTTTATTAGTTTTATATCGCATTAAATAGCGCGTGTGCAAACTTTTACTTATTTACAGTTTGTTTAAAATCTTCCTTGAAGTTCTTCTGCCTCGCTCGTTGGTATTAGTTAGCCGTTAGCTGCTAATGGAGTCATTTAGACGGAGATGTGTTTGGTAATTGTGATGAACGCCTAGATTAGCCGGATTTGATAAACTGGATAATTTTGGCATAGTTCGGCTTCGAAGAAACCTGAAAGTAAACATACAAACGATTTAAAACTGTATCAGCGTGCATTAACTTTTTAGTGAATAAAAACATACGTATGGAAATTCATAGCTATATCACCACGATTAAGCAGCTTGCCATTAACATTAGCTGATCACAATAGAGAACAATGCTGCGACACGAACAAGCCCAGGACCACGTTTTGTCAAAAAAGGGCATATAAACTACTTGTTTGAAAAAGTTATAAAACACATATTGTAGCTAGTTTTTTATGTTTGCTCAAACAGGAATTTGGGGTCGTCTTGTTTTAGCAAGTTAAACAATCTAATGGCGATAGGGTTAACTGACCGTTAACCAGAATCAGATGTACTAGTTTCCTGCAAGATCTTGATGATTTAAATCGTGTTTCTTTAGCCCTTAAACAAATCTAAAACTAAAAATGTGTTTTTGTTATGTTTAACTAGAATATGCTTACAATTTCCCGACATGAAATTTGTTAAGTAAAATGTTATACGTTCTACAAAATAGTAATTACAGAACATTTTTCTTTATTCTTTCATTTAGACCAAGACATAAATTAGTTATGATTATCAAATCTGTGATGGACCTTAATTGTCACGACAAAGCTAGCCAAGATATTTTATGAGCACCTTGTGTCAGGTGATGGCAGTCAGAAGGTTTGAACTGTGAACTTTCAGGACCAAGAAATGTTTACTATGAGCTGCATAAAATTATGTTCTTGATTTTAAAGACATATGGTAACCTAAGGTGGTACCACAATCTCACAATCCCAGTGCAACAGCAGCTGTTGTATCAATATACAAATTGTAGTTTTTACTCTGTTTTTGCTTTCTCATTATGGCAGCATTATGATTACAGTTACACAATTTGATAGTTAAATTTAGGCCGATCACGTGATGATGCATCATCTACACAATGAGTGAAAGTCCCCAAATCATAAGCCATGTCTGATAAGGCCTGTGTATTAATCTTATTACAGAAATTGATTATAATTTGTAATATATTTATATTTGTAAGTCAGTTAATGACTTGCAAATCATAAATCATTATTGAAAACTTACCTTTGTGAATTGGGGTAAGATAGGGAGACCATTTTGAACACTGATCTTTCATGTACTTCTATGGTGTGATTGTTCCTTAATTAACAGTGTCATTCCTTTCTTTATAGCTTATTTCATCATCTGAGCTGATTGACTGTTGGCCTTTTGAAGACCCAAGCATGAGTATTATTCAGGACAAGCTAGGCAGTGAATTTTTACGGAACGGAGGAATGGACCCTAACTTTCCTCCCAGCATGATCATGTTTAGCCATTTACCTCCAGTGACCAGTTTTACACGTCTGACTTCTCAAGCCACCATGGCGGATCTGCCCCAGGAGATGATCCTAAAGAAGGAGCGTGACTCTCCTGACCATGGTGGTGGCTTTCTCCATAGTATGGGAATCAAACAGGAGAAGCTCAGCGAGTTCGACTACCACCTCCCAATGTATGCAACTGGAACTGGAACAACAGGAGGAAAAAGCACTGATATGATGGACATGTCGCTTGGCAACCACCAGAATATGCTTCTGCATGACTTAAGCCTTACCAATGTAAGTGTAGTGGAATGAGAAATTTATTGTCTTCTGGGTTAATAATAATACTGTTTACTCTGCACTGTATTGTAGTCTTGTATTGTAAATTATGTTGGTTTAACACCAATACTGCCCGTTATGGTTGACTTGCACATAACGGTACAGTTTATTAAATGATGGACGTTTTCTTAGCCTGCTTTCAATCTGTCTTCCTGTTTTTATTTGAAGCCCATTTTTATGCTTTATTTTTGCAGCAGTTCTCTGGCAGACTGGGGAAGGACCCAAAAGAATCTGGAACTAGACGAGGGAGGAAGGCAAATGGAGAAGGACCAGAGGGCAAATCCAGAAGGAAACAAGGGGACTCAGCAAAGGTGGGTTTGTATTATTATTAGTTACTCTGTCATTAATAATACAGTACACTGACAGGCCAGAAAAGTATGCAATTATTGCATATGTGTTCCTGTAGCTCAGTTGGTAGAGCATTTCAAGGGAGCACATGCACTGACAAAATGTATAACTTGAATTAACTGTAAGTCGCTTTGGATAAAAGTGTCTGCCAAATGCATAACTGTAAATTATTGCAGTGAATAATGGCAGTAATTCTCTTCACCCTAATTGATTCACTGTGTTGCTTCTTATTTCTTAAACGACCATGTCGTTTGATGTACCCTGTGGTCATGGAAAAGATGTGATGTTACAAAAGTTCATCAAAACAGTGTACCGAAATTAAAAACTGAATATTAGAATGTGCAACTTTATTTTCCAGGCAGTGAATTATATAAAGGATAAAAATTGCTTTTTGTAATTAGAATCAGATCTTTCTAAAATAAATATAGTTTTCATTTGCACTGATATGTTCAACTTCATATTGATTAGATAAAAGCTATAAAGAACAAATGTTTTAACGTCTGTCTTTATTTTACTTTGCTGGTTTAGTTACTCATGCTGGATGGGGATGCTGGGCCCCTCTCTCCTAACTCTAAACCGCACATATGCGAGCACTGCAATGCAGCCTTCCGCAGTTCCTATCACCTGCGCAGACACGTGCTCATTCACACAGGTGACAAGCTTTTCCAGTCAACTGTACTTTAACACTGTATTTCTAACATGAGCAGCATTTATAAGATGTTTATGGCCATTAAACCTAATGTGAAAAATGTATTTGTTTTGCACAGGTGAGAGGCCTTTCAGGTGTAATCAGTGTAATATGAGCTTCATACAGAAGTATCTGCTGCAGCGGCATGAGAAAATCCACAGTGGTGAGTCTCAGTTTGCTTTTTCAGTAAACACAATCATAGATTAACCCGTTTGCGAAGGCCTGTAGCAGAGAAAAAGGGTGTATCTTAGATTTTAAATGTAAAGGTGGTGCTGATATTGTTTTTATGTATAACAGGGGAGAAACCATTCAGCTGTGACCAGTGTAACATGCGCTTTATTCAGAAGTATCACATGGAGAGACATAAAAGGACACACAGTGGGGAAAAGCCATACAAATGTGACACCTGTCAACAGGTAAATCCTAGGACATGAGCCATATCCACACTTGCATTCTTTGTAATATTTGTTAGATATTCATGTAGAAGTAAAGCCGTCAGTAGTTTTCTGTTTGCAGTTACTCTTGTGCACAGCATGTTTGACATAAATCTGCAGGGTCCATGCAGACTGGCTGTGTGTGTTTTTGGTTCTGCTTGATTTGCTCTGAGCAGAATTCAAACTTGGTGTCAGCCGGTAGTGCGCCTCATGAGATCAGTGAGTGAGATTTACACACCACATACTAGCTGCCATCCAATACACGTGCAGCTTAATTTTTTGTAGCTTGTGCACATCGTCGGCATATGCATAGCCCTGACTGCACTGTTGACAAACACAGAGCAGCACACTACAACTGCTTTGTGTTTGTCAATAGTGTAGTCAAGGCTATGCCGTTGAATGCATCTTGTACTTGGGCTTGTGATCAATAAGCATACTTTGAAAAGCTAAAACGCTCAACCTTGTGCAGAACAGAAAAAATGGAAAAACATAATGCGTAAATTACAGTTCACTTAGCCGCGTACAGTCTCAGTGATGTCATTTTTGTCATAATAAGAGTCCATAATAAGAGATTCAAACACGCTGTCTATGCAAGGTATTGACTGCAGATAAAAGCATCCACTAGGCTGCAACACTCACAGTCAGGCTATACTTTGTCCTTGCATTGAACGTGCATCTGCCATAATGCTCAAAGTATGCTTGTATGTGAGACTGAGTGGAATGTGGAAAAATACACCTGGGCCTTTAAGCTAAAAATGCAGGTCAAAACAAGTATTTGACTGAACTTGAAACCTTTGTTTTTTGCCCTGCAGTATTTCTCACGGACAGATCGATTACTGAAGCACAAGAGAACCTGTGGAGAAGCCATAAAGAAAGGTCTGGACCCAGGGATGCTAGACCTTGGAGAGGAGGACATAGGGCATGGCAGCTACCCAATTACTCAGGGAAACACCAGTGCCCCACCACGCAAGAAGGGCAAGTCCAAAAGTGGCAATGAGGGAGGAGAGCGACGAAGGAAGAAAGCTGCAGGAGGGGGAGGGGTGCAGATGTCACGAGGAATCAATCTCCAGGACTATGCTGTGAACATTCCCAGTGGATCTGGGGCATCTTCTTCAAGAGGTTTGGCTGAGACGAGTATGGATAACCATCATGGACGCACACCCAAGCTTGTCTTTAAGAAAGGTGGTCGCAAGGGAATGGATAAGGGACCAATCTCTATAGATGAGGCCAACCAGACCTCTAGTCTTCATGAACAGAAGCCAGACACTCTGGACATGTCAGGACCTGGAAATATCGACAGTCTTGGTCTTCTCCAAACCTCCAGCGGCCCCAAACAGGGAGGTACCAGCAGCAATTATGATGATGCCATGCAATTCTTGAAAAAAAGACGGTACCTTCATGCTGCTAACAGCAGCGGTGGTGGAGCTGACTTCAGCTCTGTCCACCTTCCTCAGCCAACAGTCATCCAGGGAGGCATAGGAGAACCCACACTGGCCTTGCTTGACACGTCACCTTTGGTAAGTGTTGACAAGCATGACAAGTCAGGTATCCCAGATGAGGTGCTACAGAGCTTGCTGGACCACTACACCCACAAATCTGATAGCTCGCACCATGATGTGACATTTGATCTACAAGATTCGCACCATGTGGAACTGCAGCCCGTCTCAGCCACCCCTGAACTGGTTCAGGATGATGGGTCCACCAATGGCACTGGTGACAAAAGTGGGGTTATGAACGAGTACTCAAAGTTCTTGCTTCAGACCTTGGAAAGAACCAGCCACAGCAGTAGCTTTACTTTGGGTCCATCTGGGCCCTTCCCAGGCCTCTTGTCATCTAGTAGCAGCCCTGCTAGCACTCTGTTCACAGACAAGAACATCTACACTACCTCCCCACTGGAGTGTGGATTCGGACAGCCTGTTTCCTCCCCTCTTGCACCTTCCTCTTCCTCTCTAACCAAGTCCCATTTTGGAATGCTGGTAGGCACTCCATCACCTTCTCATGCCTCACCCTCCTCCCAGCAGGGTTTTCATCTCAGCAACCTGGAACCAGCAACACACCAGCAGCTTACCCCATCTCAAGAGCTCACTGACCAGGTAGAGAAGCAGCATTCACCGCAGTACCCTCTCACAACTCAGGAGCTGAACAATGGCAACAGGCAGAAAGACCAGCAGACCAAGAATGGCACCTCTTCGGCCAACAACAATGGAAACGGCACCAGTGGCAGCTCATCCAATGGCTCTGTCTACTCTCTGGCCCAACCTCCTGACCTCACTTCACTGGATCCCTCTAAGGAAGTGGACATGCGTTCCACCTACCAGATTGAGAACTTCGCCCAGGCCTTCGGCTCCCAGTTCAAGACTGGTCGCCAGACCCCACTAGGCTATGGTGGCGACCCACGTGTAGGTGTTGTGGAAATTGACCACAGAATACAGCGGACTCCAGTTTCAGAATTCTCAGGGTATGCTAGTCTGTTAGCAGATGTCAGCGAGCCAGTTAGCTCAGGATCCAAAACTCCCACAAGCCAAAGCTACAGGTAAGGGTTTAGGTCACTCACCTAACCCTGTTTTGTGGGATGAGGATTTTCTCCAATGCTTCCTCGCTGAGTAAAACTTTATTACACTGCCATTAAATGTCAACAGGAGACTTTACCAGGGAAGGTCTGCAAGACCTCAAATGCAATTTTTCATGTTCTTCTTTTCAATGTGTTTTAGCAATTTGTTTTATTAGTGTAGTGGATGTAAGAATAGATTTGAATGGAATTGTCAACAGAATTAGAGGCTAGTGAAAAACTTGTTTGATTTTTCAGATACCTGTATGTCTTAGCTATCGTAGTCCAATTGTAGGATTAAATTAATAATGAAAGATACCTTACAATGACCAACATCAGGGACTGGCCCAGTATTCAACGGCATAAAATGTATCGTCTGTTACAAAATATAAAGTATTACTCAGGAAAAGCAGTAATGTTTTAAATATGGGGTTCTAGCACCCTTTTTACAGGTGTACTTTGAAATGACAGTAAAGCTTTGTTTTAGAAATTCCTTGAGAAGAAAGCCAATTTGGAATTCAGCTTTTGACACTGGTGACTCTTTCCACCACTTGGGTATTTACGAAGCTTATGGTACTTTTAACATCAATGTAAAAACACTCGCATATTTTCATCACTAAGGGCCATGTAAAAAATACATACTGATAGTCAAGTAGGCAAATAGAAACGTTTGAGAATATGTAGATATTTATTTGTAGCTACATGGAACTACATAGCTATTGTCTCAGGGTGAGCAGTAATTCATATCCCCTTCTTTAAACTTTACTTTATGTCAGCTGCCATCACTTTTATCTCTCAAGGATTCAAATAAGCACTTTTATAAACCATTGAAAGCAAAAATTCAGATTCAGGACACGTAATACTGTTATTTTTGATGAAGAAAGCTGTGATTTTTAAACGAAGGGGAGGGTGCGGCAGATTTGTGACAATAAAGGTTATTTAAACTTTCAAACACTCATGTGCTATTTGGGGATGTAATGTGTTCCTGTAATTAAAAATACTGTAATAGAACTGCTATTGAATGCCATATTTTATTGTTGAGACCCTCAAGCTAACAAAAGTACCCTTGCAGAGCTGACAGGCTTTGAGGCCGGTTGGGCTGAAATTGTTCAGATATCACTATTTGACTTGGGTTTAGTAGCAGCAATTGGAGTTCTACCTCTTTTGAATCAAATGTCTGACAAAATTGCAAGCTCCCCTTTTAATTTGTTGAAAGGAGCAGAACCCAACTCGTTGACTTCTGAAATGTAAAAGTCAGACGGACCTAAACCTGTGGTGTTTGTAGTTTTAAATAAGGCTTGGTTTTGATTGAGCAGCGAATGGAGCTGATTACAGACAAACTTCACGTCGAAACGAGGTGTTTTCTTCCTAATACAATATTGATGCCCTTCGAAGGTGTGGTGGGCAGCTGTGTCGTCCACTTGTTGTGAATTTTGGCACAAGTTTGTCCTGTGGGACGCCCTTTAGGGGTCATGCCCTGTTTGTTTTCTGGCCTTTTATGGAGGCCTGTCTCAGAATATTGCCATTTCTGTGATTGTGTCAAGAACAAAGTCTGAATGCTGCACTCCAAACTTGTTCCATGCTTTTATAGAAAGAATAAAATACTGTAAAAATGAAAAAGAAGAATGGTGTGAAGAATAGGATTGACCTTAATATACCTCATATCATTGTAAAAATGAGAAAACCAGGGACACGTGTTTCATGTAGCGGGAATATTGTAGTGTGTGTCATCTTATTGTATAATCATATACCATCTTTTGTTTACAGTTTAAGCTGATTGTCAAAATACAAATTTACTGCTTTTTTGTACTAAGCAGTGATGTCAAGCAGTGTTTTCATTGTAGAGTAATCCATAGAATTTCATGATTTCGTACGTTTTCCGTTTTGTTTTCATTAATTTCCATGTGTTTTGTTATGATTTCTAGAAAGGCTTTGTTTACAGTAATGTACAAAAACACTAAAATGTTTTTTTTTGTTTCTGATATGCATGATATGAAGTTTTGTTTGTTTTTTTGTTTACGGCTTTCCACTGATCAATATTGCACCAAATGCTTGTAGCATATGCCTCCCTGACTTCAGTCTCGTTTTTGTGACAGGGCTGTATGTGTCTTTATAAATGATTAGGTAAGCCAATAAAAACCTTTTGTTATAAACCTCAGTTGTCTTTAGAGGGCTGCTATAGGGTTTGGGGGCAATTAAGGTAAGGTATTAATAAGAGTTTTATGGCATACGAATAACCTTAATTTCCTGTTCAGAAATGACCTCCAAATTAAAGGATATCTCAAAGGTAAAAGATTGGAGTAATGGAGACAACAAATCATTTATGCATTTGGCAGACGCTTTTATCCAAAGCGATTTACTGTACATTGAAGTTATACATTTTATCAGTAGATGTGCTCCCCAGGAATCGAACCCACAACCTTAGCGCTGCTAACAATGCTGTACCAGTTGAGCTACAGAAAACACAATCGAAACATAACAGAATCCTTTTTTTTGGCAGAGGTACTATGGAGATAAATTTGCTCAGTCCTACAATTTATTTACTGAATATTTATCTGTTCTGTACCACCAGGTGGCAAAATTAGGTAAGGTTTTATGTGAAGTCCCCTTGACTCATGTGGCTAAAATTGTAGTTTTAATGTTAAATTTCAGACAGTATGGCTAGATCTACATGATTATCACAGCATTTACGTACTGAACATGGAAAACCATCTTCCACATTATTTGTCAGAAATTGTCACAGACTGCTGAATATTGTACATTTGTAAACATGAGCACCCTGAAACTAAAAATTAAAGGTAGCTAACAGAAATACTAACTTGAGCTTGAGAACTGAATTAAGATGAATACAGTGTATTCACATTGTATATTGATCTGTTAATTATCGACAATGGACAACAGCTCATGCCATTACTATGCTTCTGACCTATACTCTGTGACTTAATTGTAGTGATGCATTTTTTTATTGACACATTCATGTCCACATCTAAGAAATTACAGTTCAATGGGGTTTGTTTAATTTTTATAAGCTGACAGAGGGAGTTTTCATGTTACTCAAAAATAGAAAACAATTTTTTTCATTGACCATAAATGATTTATGTAAGTCAATTGCTTGATTATTTTGCTATTATATGTAGATTATTTCTGTGTTGCTGTCATTTAACGTACCTTTTAGAGACTGAATTTTTTTAAGGTCATTGATCTAAATTTAAACCGACCCATGAGAAAAATGACAATGCATTGACAATGCAGTGTTCTTTATAAGCATCTATAAAAAACGGGTTGGGTTTTATGTTTATGTAAATAAAGTCAGTGACTTGCGGAACTTGGCAACAAAACACTTTAAATTTACTGTAAGTCACACTTAGAGTTCGAGAAGAGTCACAACAACAGTGTCACAATGTACTATGATGAGAAAAACTTGTGGTACATAAGGCTAAAGTAAAAAAGTAATGCTTGGGTCATTAGAAAAAGATGGATACGTTTTCAGTTATATTTCCAATGGCTATTTAATATTCAGTTCCCAGTTATTTTAGATGTAATTCTAAACTAGACAAAAAGCCATTAAACATACTTCATCGACAGATAATACCAATCCAGGTCTATTTGTTTCATGTAGCAGGAATATTGTAGTGTCATCTTATTGTATAATCATATACCATCTTTTGTTTACAGTTTAAGATGATTGTCAAAATACAAATTTACTGCTTATTTGTACTAAGCAGTGTTTTCATTGTAGAGTAATCCATAGAATTTCATGATTTTGTACGTTTTCCGTTTTGTTTTCATTAATTTCCATGTGTTCCATGTGTAGATTATTTCTGTGTTGCTGTCATTTAATGTACATTTTAGAGACTGAATTTTTTTAAGGTCATCGATGTATTTAAATTTAAACTGACTCATGAGAAAAATGACAATGCAATGTTCTTTATTAGCATCTATATAAAACGGGTTGAGTTTTATGTTTATGAGATTAAAGTCAGTGACTTGCGGAACTTGGCAACAAAACACTTTAAATTTACTGTAAGTCACACTTATAGTACATTGTGTCACTGTTGTTGTGACTCTTCTCGAACTCTGATGAGTAAAACTTGTGATACATAAGGCTAAAGTAAAAAAGTAATGCTTGGGTCATTAGAAAAAGGTGGATAAGTTTTCAGTTATATTTCCAATGGCTATTTAATACTCAGTTCCCAGTTATTTTAGATGTAATTCTAAACTAGACAAAAAGCCATTAAACATACTACATCGACAGATAATACCAATCCAGGTCTATTTTTAAAAACAGATAATACATCATTTAAATACTGTTGCTGATACCAATCCCGAAGGTCTGAATGAGAAAGTCTTTTTCAAATGTGATCTCATACTCAACCTAGATATTTTCTGTGGGGTGTAAAGTGGAGGGGCAAAGTGCATTAAGTTATACCAGATGAGTAAACAATCTAGTGACAAACGACTTAGTGGCAAACACATCTTTATGATTTATGCCTTTCCATTTGTGTCTCAATCTGTCATATGGCTTTGTTTGAGTACTGGATCACCCGAGTACTTGCAGGAAATGAGAAGGACTTTAATGTGTTTCGTGTTTTTAAGTGTTCACATGTGTCCACGAATATTGGCATTGTAATATAAGTGCCATTTTGTCATAACTGGGTTTATGTCAGTTTCTCCATGACATTTTAGTTTCAACTGTGACATTATTAGCATTATTAATTGTGATCTCACAGCTTAAATGTTTTTTTTTTTATGTTTTTGGTAATGACTTAACCATACCAGATAAATTGTTAATAAAATGAACAATGTCAAAATTTTGTTCATTTTTAACTCTTATCTGAAGAATTATGTTAGAGGTCCCAAAATTAACCTGTAGGTGTAAAAGCTGATAATTTTATGAGATCCATCAGTCAACCACCTAAATAAGTGTGGTACATGTCGTTATGGAATCTAATGATAAAGCAATAAGGAATTATTCTAAATGTTTTATATTTTAAACTTTTAAAATGTTACCTTACATATTTAAAACATTATATTTAATTACGTTTTATTTAGTGAATTTTATTTATGTAGTTTAAATACAATATAGTATTCAAACGTCTTTTGGACTGATTTGAACTCACCTGCATTACTTTCCGGGAGGCGTGGCTCTGCAACTACGTCATCTAAGCCGTTACTATAAAGCATTACCCACTCAGTTTAAGCCAGAGAGGGGCGGTCAAAACAACTGTAGAATTTACGGTTCACTTTTCTTTACGGCGTCATTTTTTTTAAAATATTTTTGTCTTGTTCGTGTCTCCCACTTTACACAATAATCGAAGGACTATCGGAACATGAAGCCACCACTTAAGAGTCTTTTGTTCGTCTGCTTAGTGGCTGCATCGGCTGCACAAAATAGTGAGTGTTAATCACTTTTAATGTTGGAATAGCGAATTAAAGAGTAGGTAACATTAAGATGTACTAATCAATAAACACAAGTCTGGATGGATAAATCGTGACCTGTTTTGAATAATGACGTTTTTAGCTAAATGATTGTTCCAATAAAAATAAAAAGAGTGTTGGGTTTATGTTAATTAAACATTAACTGTATACTAATTAGTTGTGGCCTGACAGCTTTGAGAATCTGAGAATAATTTGTTAGGGGAGTCACTATAGCCAATGGTAATAATAATATTAATAAGAATAATAGTTAATAATAATAATAATTCTTTAACCTCAACTACAACTAAATGCCAACACCTAAACTAGTAGTCTCCTAAACTAGTGTTTTTGACTTTTTTGAGTTCTCAGAACCCATTCTGTCTATCCACAGATGTTAGGTGGGATTCGGTGAGCATCAACAACTTAAGTATCGAAAAGTTTTCAGTTTTCCCCTTTTTCTTTATCATGGATTGTGTTGTGTCAGGTGCACTTCGGTTGTATTTTACACAACATATGGCTTATTTTTTTAATCCCTATTTGTATTTTAAAAGGACAGTACCCAAATTGTTCTGTATCAATACTCATCCAGACACATAAAACTTGCTTCTGTGGAACACAAAAATACATTTTGGAAAAACGTGACCACTCTTTTGCATATAATGAAAGTGTATGAGAACTGATTTGGTTGGTGCGTCCCCCTCACTCATTTAGTGACTCAGTCACAGAGGTTAACAGCCCACTGAAAAATTATGACAAAATTATTATGATCACAAAGCAGTCATTTTGACTACATTTATGGTACTTCTGTAGTGCAATATTTTAACATTTTGGAGCATGACTGCCCCAGTCCTTTATACTTCCATTATTTGGAAAGGAGGGACCAGGACATTCTTCAAAAATTCAGTGTTTTATGAAATAAGAATGAAAAGTGATCAGGGAGGTCAGTGGAGGTTTCACAGCTAGTATTGGTCCTCTGGTAAAATTAGACAATTAGGACTAGGCTTGTTATTCTTGTATTAGACACAACTAAATTCATTTAAGTTTAAATGGGTAGCAACAGTTAGGCAATTTAATTCATTTATAATTAATTCAAATTAAACTTTCAGATCATAAGTACAGACAACTAGATTTTTTTGGATGTTAGTACGTTTACCCTGAAACAAAACCTAAAACATAATGTACCAGTGGATAACTCCTTGGGACTGGATAACATCCACTGGTAATTTTTTCAAAGATTATTGCTGGTTGAGCAACCTCAGTGTCAAAGAAAAATTACAGTAATTTTTTGATAGTGAGGTTTTGGCAAGTTATTACAGGTTCATTTAGTATGCTAGTTAAAGGTACATAGTTTGACATACATAGTTTGACAGGCAAGTAGAACATCCTATCAACTCATCTGGACCGAATGCAATGATTGGATGAACATTTTGTGGTCCTATGCCTTCCACAGTGGATATATTTTAATTGTCTATGTTTAGTGATTGCAATCAGGATGTGAGGAATAAAAAATGTTTCTGAAAAAATTGCCTACCCTGCCTAATGGTTAATGACAACATTATCTGTTAAACTTTAATTGCTTTCAAAGTCCTCATTATCGACAACTGATATGACGTTATACTGTATATCAAGATATGGCGTTATAATTAAAAAACAAAAACTATAATTAAGAACTTACATTACTAAAATTGTCTTTAAGACAAAGTGTTTATTTTTAACACAAAACAAAAATACCATTATTGTTTGCACATACTACATTAGACAGTAAGCAATATTGTGTTTACTTTTGCCCTACATATAATTCATATTAATATGTTTTTATAGATCATTCATTATCTATATTTATTTATGGATATTATGTGGCTATCTTCGGTAGGGCATAAGTAACTGCTTGGTTCAATGTTTGCCTCTTCCTAGGATTAAACTTAACTTCTGGAAAAGGAAAGAGATGAAGTCAGAAGGAACTGGCTAAAAGAAAAGCGTGGTTGTTTTTGATTTTGTTTGTCCAGATCTGACAGTGGGAATTTTTCTAGCTGTTTGAGTGATAGAGGAGTAGAAAAAGTAGAGCATGCTAATTTACCCACACTCTCCTACTTGCAATAGTTTCTATTGTGACAATTTGTTTAGTGAGAATCTTAATCAAGATTCATCTGTTTTTGTTTAATCTGTGGACATGCATGTGCTTATTGCAACCTTGCCTACATCTTCCACTACAGCTGATAAAATGAGCAGTACGACATCCAGTACTACAGTTCTACAATCATATACAACAGACACCACGATCAGCACCGTGCCTGATGCCACAGACACCACGATCAGCACCACGTCTGATATCACAGACACCACGATCAGCACCGTGCCTGATGCCACAGACACCACGATCAGCACCACGCCTGATGCCACAGACACCACGATCAGCACCACGCCTGATATAACACACACCACGATCAGCACCGTGGCTGATGCCACAGACACCACGATCAGCACCATGCCTGATACCACAGACACCACGATCAGCACCATGCCTGATACCACAGACACAGCAGCCATTACTTCTGACTCTACGACAAGAGGTATTCCATAATCAAGAAACCCACAGTAGCGTTAATAGTTAACTAACTACATAGTAACTTTTAATTGTAATTTGTGTAAACAATGTTGGGTTTAATGGTTTTACTTTACAGATAAATAGCTCTTTGAGTAACTATATTATTTATTGATTGCCAAGGACCTTGCTCTCCAAATCCCTGTGTTGGAAACGGTATCTGTGAGGAACGGTTTGGAGGTGTTTTTGCTTGCGTCTGCCGGCCCGGACTGGTTTACGATGACATCAGAGGCTGTTACACAGGTATGACCAAAGCCACTTTCAACGAGAGGCACTTTACTTGGTGGCTATTTTTGCAGCTGCTCTGGGCAGCTGTTTCAGTCAAACAAGACCAAGTCCTGTCTACAATAGGTGGAACGGGTATCTCTGAAATCACATACTAAGGTCCTGTAGCTCAGCTGGCTTTAGCACATTTAAAGCATTGCGTTAGCAGCGCAAAAGGTTGTGGGTTTGATTCTCAAAGAACACACAGACTGATTAAATGTAAAACCTGAATAATGTACTGTAAGTGTATGGTAAATGTAAGGTCACAGTGAAACAACATATTTCTGACCAACAAAAAACCTAAAATCAACTGTCCCATAAATTTTGTTTTTTAAGCTTAAATTTTGTTAAAGAGTAACACTATCCCAGCTAATGTTCATGCTCATGTTCAAAGGTGTACAGAGTCCTTTCCCAGAAAACTGTTTGTTTTTAACGATTGATGATTGGCTCTTTTAACTGGAAGGCGGGGCTTTCTTCACTGGAGTCATACTGAGTGTTACACTTTCTCCTTATTCATAATAATACAATGGCCATTTGTTTTAATTGCTAGCCTTTGATATGACTGGTCCACTTGGAAATCACTATTACATAAGTGCTTATGTGTTACTAACCGACTACAGTAATATGCAAAACAAGGGTAGACAATGGTATAGAACCTAATGATTAAATATTCTGGGAGACAAATGGATCAAACCTGCTATTAAAATCTTGGATCATGTGACCTGCCCTCATGTAACCCAATATACCAATTGAATAAATAATTTCCAAGGACATGATGGAATATAATATTATACTTTTCATCATAGCATTATACATTTGGTATCAAAAAGCACTTTGACATTATATACTTCACTATATAATATATGTCATCACATCACAGCAGCCAGTCAGAGCCCACAATAGATGAGAACTTCTGTACTGTTTACAAAACATCTCAGCGCCACAGCTCAAGAAACTGAGTGATACAATGACAAGTAAACATGTTTGCAAATTCTAGGCAAATTGTGACTACATTTAGGATGCTTAAATATATTTAAATTTATCTCATAGTTTGGATGAGTTTGCTATAATTCTAAAATGTGGAAAAATATGAATAAAGAATGTAAGTAAATAAGTGTTCTGAATGGTTCCTGTAGCTCAACCGGTAGCAGCGCAAAGGTTGTGGGTTCAATTACCAGGAAATGCATGTACTGATACTGATGAATACAAGTTGTATACCGTAAATGTATTGTAAGTCGCTTTGGATAAAAGCATCTGCCAAATGTATTTGTAATGTAAATGTATATATTAATCACATGCACATATTTATCCTTTGCAGCAAAGGTTTTCCCGGGTGATTTATCTTTGAATGATACTTTTCACGAGTCAATGTCTCAGAGTACATCTGCACTGTTTAAGGAAATAGCTGACCAAATCCAGGAGCAGGTAAGAGACTAAATTTCCTTTTTATTCCCTTTATTTTTTCTCATGCCCGACTGCTGACTGTAGAGAGTGCATTGTGTAAAGGACAAACGAGTGTTATAAATACATGTTTATGTGGTTAATAGTTTTTGTCATTGCTTTTCTATATTCCATAGCTCAAAAACACTCTCACAGGTGATGGATACATTAATTCAGTGGTTTTGAGTTTAAAGTGAGTCCCAACTGTTATTATTATTATTATTACCCTGTTTTGCTTTTCTAATTGAATTTCAAATAAATTGTGCTGCATGTATGTCAATTCCCAATACTCTCCCATACAGACCTGGCAGTATAATTGCACGTGTGCAGAATTTCTATGAATTGTCATCCAGTGCCACAAACCAATCAGTTGGATCACTGATCGCTAAAGCAATTGCAGCAGGCGATATTACGAATGCCTCTGGCTACACTAGTACGTACTTAAGGTTTATTTCTTCGGCTGTTTTACTATTTTCATACTTACATTTTTTTGGGCAGTATAAACAAGCATCATGTTAAATGTTAAACAGATCTTTATACTCGATTCACAGGATTGTCTGTGTGTGATATTGGATTCTGTGATAGTGACACCACTAGCTGTAAGGGTGAGACTACTGCCGTGTGCACTTGCAAGGACGGCTACATCAAGTCTAATTTCACAGATCAGACCTGCATTGGTAAGTGTCTTAAAATGTTGGCCTTTGTTTTCGCATGTGTTCTTTTCATCTCAATATACACACAATCGTTCGATTGCTTCTCATAAATTTTCATGTTTTGTTCTATACAGCATGTCGTAATGGGGAAAAGGCAGTTGATGGACTCTGTAAAAAGTAGGCAGTGAAATCATGTCAAGTTTTTTGTGATTTTTCACATTTAAATGTAAAATAAGGTCTTATGAGAAATATGTAACAATTATTACATGAAAAATATAATAACATTAAGAGTCATTTTCAAGACAAATATTGGAAAATGTTTTTGTGCATAATGTTTTGCAAGTTGCAGAAAATTTTGCGAGAATCGAAACGTCAGCCTTGTGTAACATCAAAATTATTTAATATGACTGAATTAATCTGAATGCATTAGGTCACAGCAGTGAAAGTCACATAAGGCAGAAATCTGTCTAACAATTTCTCTTGCCCACTTTATCATTGTCAGAAAACATATGTGTAATATCATGTAATGTAACAATATTGCTAATTTACATTCAGACATGTCATTTGTACAGTACAGCATCATTAAAAGGTGTGTGGTTTATTTTAGGTGTACATTTGGCTTTTCTGGATTCAACTGTGGTGATCGTAAGTCTGTTCACAAATATTTGTTTTATCATCTTTATCATGTTAGTCTTTATCATTAGATCTATGTTCTCATGCTCAAAGGTCTTAGAGTGACAGGAAATGTGGTATGCCTCTGTGTGTAATGTAGATTTTCATTACAGCTTATCTTTTGGTCGTGGTTGTGGTGTCCTGTGGGTTGGGTGCCCTCCTGATTATATTTATTGTGGCCCTGATCGTTGTCAGCTGCAGGTGAAAGCCTACGACACATATGTTATTTATGTATAATGAGACTGTACACTGAACACAAACATTCATTGGATAAATGTAACACATTTATTTTTTGTATATGCATTTATGATTGTAGTAAACAGAACAAAAACTCCCTGTCCAAAGAGGATTTCAGCCCATATGGCAATGTGGAAATGCATAAACCTGCGGGAGTTCCCAGAATCCCCCGGGCCAATCCTAATTCAGATTGGCAGACTGAAAATCTGGAAGTAACCAATAGTGGGAGCACTCAGTCACTGGTGACCAAAAACCAGCAAGACAACAAAACAGTAAGACTACTAAATGTTGAATTTGTCTATATTTTTGTGGCTTGAGATTGATTGAAATGCTTAATCATTTCATTGGTAATGTTTATGAGTCAAAGAGATAAATATTTGATCAAACAGACTTAATATTGTTTAATACCGTTCATGTGTTTTAATAAAACACTTATGTTTGTTTAGCGCTACACTAATTACAAACATAACGATGACATGAGGTACAGGAGTTATGACCCTTCAGGGAGAGGCGTCCAAAACCCATATTATCGGCAAGATTCTGACAGTATGCGCAGATATTAGCATCCCAATTTTCACTTCATTTTCACATGGACTGAATTCCTGTTGTACATGTTTTAAATGACCATAATTACAAACAGGTAAATACAGTATCATATACAATAATGTTTTTGTATTTTCATTTTATGGTATTAACAGCTATGAAATTGAGCTCCTTGGTTTTACTGTTGTATATAAGCTTTTGTTTTAAATATTTCAGCAAGTTTAAGCAGTGAGCAGTTTAAAAAAAACGTTTGAATTTAAGCAAAAGCTGTTTTGCAGAGACATCGCATACTGTCTTATTTTTTACAGACCTACAAATTTGCAAGCATTGATTTTTGTTTGTTTGTTCCAACAACACTCATTTCATACATACTCAAATGAGTACTGCATACTGCTTTTTATTAAGTGGTGTTTAAAATACAAATATTCATGTTTAAAATAAAATGTTCAAAATATATTTATGAATGTGAATGTTGTTAATACTTGGAACTCAGGTTTACTAGATTCTAGAATCTGTATTCCTCAAATCACGTTTTCTTCCTGTAATTCCATCCTGTAATCTAATTTATACTGATTTAGGAATATTGAAGCTGTTTAAACTGTGCTTTTATGCTGCTTTTTGCCATGTTTTGCCAAATGATATATTTTACTATAAAATAAATTAATCACAAAATAAAATTTGCATCAGAATGTCCAGTCTGATCATTATTCACACATTGTATAAAAAGGAGAGGCTTGGACATTCTGCTAGATGTCTGTGGGAATTACTGTCCAAGAATAATAAAAAAACACTATTTTAAAGTCTGTGAACTAAAATGGAGGACGTGGCTTGTTTTTCTACTGGGAATTGATTGGCTCCATCCAAGCCATCAGACTGACATCATCAGAGAAGGTCTGTTGTTCCAAACAGGAAGTATCTTTTCAGATGATAAAAGATTACAAGGGCACATAAATTAAAACATGTGCACAGATGAATTGTATAATAAACACTGAAACACTGAAATATTCCATTAAAAATTGTAGTAAACAAATATTCCACACCAAAAAAATTGACTTTAAGAGCATTGTAAACAAAAAGCCTAATATCAGAAGTTCTCAGGGAATAGAGAGGAATATCAGGTATGTATTGAGATTCGGCATTATGAATTTTGTACTGTATGCGAAAGGAAACTAAAAGCTACTAGTTTGTGTGACGTCTGCAGAATTCTGCAGGTGAGAAAGTGACCTTTACTGCCTCATTGATGTGCGTCAAATGATAATGTAGAATCAAAGGATACACCAGCTTTACAAAATAAACAGTGCTGATACTTGTCACCAGTGTATAAGGTTCTGAGTCTTTTTAAAGAAAAGACGTTGTGCTGTATTTACCTTGTTGTGTTTAACTGATTTTCCTATTTATACATTAATAAATGTATTTATTAATCTAAGTATATTTATTTTATTTAACTTCTTTGGGTGCTGTATTGTCTTCTCAAGTAGAGATAAGGGAATGAATCATCTCAAGGTTTTAAATAGTGTCACGGGACAATTATGTGAAGTTTGACACAAAGCAACCGAGTGATCCTTGTCAGCTAGGTAAAATATATTATAAGAAATTTCTATTTTGATTTTATGGCTATCTGCTAAATGTGCTGATGCATGTAAATTACATGATGTAATTCATTAACATTTCATCATATTACATAGCCTATGGTCACACAGGGGGTCATAAACATCTTCAAACACATGGCTCACAGAAGAGTATTGTTGTAATTAGTTTTAAAGATACCCTGTATATGTATATATTATCTGTATAAAAGTTATTAATACTAATTAAATATAATATAAGAATATTATTGTGTGTTATTTTTTGGGTGGTGGAGGGGTTCGTGGAGGGGTTGGGGGGTGCCCTTTTTTCAGTTTCAGCACATGCCCCTCAAAAGGTCTGTGCACGGCCCTGGCAGAGGTTGCAGAAGACCAGCAAGTAACTGTCTGGGGTTCTTAGTGGTTTGACAGTTATTGCAGTTCTGTATGAAGGAGATGGTATCGCTTGGGATGTGCAGCCCCCTTGAGCCAGTGTTGCCACTCTTTCAGGGCGAGCTTCATGGCTGGTAACTCTCGGTTTCCTATGTCATAATTTTGTCATGCGACAGTTTCCGCGAAATATACTCACAAGGGTACATTCTAGGGGGAGACCAGGACACTGAGAAAGAACCGCCCCTACACCTATATTTGACACGTCAACCTCCACTATAAACCATTCTGTTACAGCTCGGATCTTCTTGTCATCCATGGCCACCCTCTCGTGACTAATGACGTAACCCAAGAAGGTTGTGCTTGTGTTCACATACAAATTATTCTGAATGAGTAGCAGACTCTGGTTGAGAGAGTGGAAAATATGACCCTTAGGGGGCCTAGCTCCTGGGACAAGGTCTATGGCGCTATCTATATCGCGATGAGGGGGTAATTGTGAAGCCCTCTGCTTACTGAATACTAAAGCTGAGTCAGAATATTCGGGTGGAATAAGTTTGATTCTGCGTCGATGGATAGTGCAGGAACAACTTCACGCAAACATGACAGGTGACAATTAGCTCCCCAACGAGTGATCTCTCCCCTATTCCATGAAATGGATGGCTCGTGTGTGCATAGCCAGGGTAGACCATAAAACGACTGTGTGACTGGGAGCGGAGATTGCAAAGAGGCTTAGTTTTTAGAGTTCAAACTCTTCCTAGTCCCAAAAGGTGACCATCTAGCACCTCCACCTTTAGGGAAGAAGAACATGGGATTAGAGAAATGTGATTCTTCCTAGCAAATTCTAAAGAGATGAAATTGGCAGTTGCACCCAAATCAATAAGAGCATCTGAACTGATATTGCTAGTTAGAGTAACAGGGACTCGAATAGGGCTACTCGAATCATTAATGGTAGATGCTACACTCACCGGAGGTGGTGTGGATACAGGACGAACGGGACAGAAAGCTCGTAGGTGACCCGGTTTACCACAATAGAGGCATAGACTGGATCGTAGATGGTTCTCACACTCCTCAAAAGTAAGGTGAGTATAATTAACCTGCATGGGTTCGGGGACGGCTGCACATTCTTGTCTGGGAAATGCAGAAATGAGGTAGGCGAGAATGCCGGGCTCGAATCAGATTATCAACCTGGATAGAAAGCTCTATAAACTCAGGTTACGACCCTCATCTCGACAGGCTAATTCAGACTGGATATCGTTATTGAGACAGCGGTACAGCAGTTTGAGTGTGTCCTCTACCCAGTTGGTTTGTGCAGAGAGGGTTCAAAGTTCAAAGCATACTCCACAGCGGAGAGATTCCCTTGGTTGAGGGCGAGTAGCTGTTCACCGGGCCTCAAGCCTTCACAAGGGTGTTCAAAAACCGGCTGAAAAAGGATTTAAAAGTGGGAAACATGAAACCATCCGGCCTCCATACAGCGGTAGTCCAGTCCAGCGCCTTCCCTGTTAACAGCGACTGCGACTGCTGGATCCCTTGGTGGCGATGTCTTCTGTAACGAAGACGCTGAAGCGCCGGGATCCATATGCAGTTATTTATTAGCAAATGCAATCAAAAAACAGGCAAAAGTCAAAAACAGGTGAACAGGGCAATGTAGGTGAGACAAGGGCAAAACGTAAACACAGGCAAGGGTTAAGGCAGGCAGCAAACAATCAACAACAATGTCCAAATCAAAAAAACAAAAGTCAGGCGGCAAAGATTCAATAAACGATAAACAGGCCAAACGGTAACGTGAAGGCAGTCTGAAGAAATGCTCTGAAATGCAGCACATGGCAAATAAGACATTGCACTGATTCAAGTGTAGACCTGAGTTTTATAGGAACGCTGATTGGACGTAGTTAGCGAACCGAAAGCTCATCAGTCCTGGGTACGGGGCCGATGGGAGTTGAAGTCCAAAATGGCGGTTAGTACTCTGGTGAGGGTTCCCGCTGGCAACCAGCAGGAGGCGGAGCGGAAACTTCCGTAACACTAATGGTCTTCAATTCCTTCAGTTGGAGATCACCAAAGAAGATTATTAAAAGAGGTGTGTGAACTCACAAAAATGATGTCAGGCTTTGTAATATGCTGTGGCCCCCTCCCTGCTTATCATGGGGATGCAATACATAGCGGACTGTCATCACCAGACTGCTGGATGTCTGAGTTGTGTTTGCAGAATAATACAGGCTTCATAGATAACTGAAAGAGTTTTAAGATGATAATATGATAAATAAATTGCTGCTAAAAGCATGAACCTTATCCACAAGGCAAAATTTTTAATAGCCAGAGGTCTATTTTTAAATGCAATTTATTTGAAGTAGTGGTATTTATTAATTCATTTTATCATTTAAATGGCTACTGTATACAGTCCACCAGAGCACCACACAGACTTTATCAAAGAACTGATTTTGTATCATAAATTGTATTGTGAAAAGTAACAGTAAATAGGCATTAAAAATTGGTGATATATTTCTATAACAAATTTATGGAAACAAATTGTACATTTTTTGTACAAAGTGTACTTTTTGTACTTTTTTTGTACTTTTTGTACAAATTGTACTTTTTTACATAGGAAAATGAAAGCAAATCTTTAAATTTCAACGTACGCACTGGTGGCGTCAACCAGTTTCCTCAAACGGCTGGAGATGGAATGTTTTCTGAAGGAAGTCGTTTGGGATATTGCTGAGAATCTCTTGCGGCCGATTCTTGTACTATTGACATGGGAAATATAAAATCTTATTTACTGTCTATTTAGACACTGTTTTTATCATGACTCCAGTGATACTAAATTCTATAGGCAATTTTTAATGCCTAGTTACTTTTCACCCACTGTATATGTATATGGACATATATCTAATGTTCATATATGAAATACATATGCCCAAGCCATATATGAAACTATATTGACATATAAATCCACCCTATATATATACATCACATAATAGCTGTAGAATACATTGTATCACATTATATCTGTCTGTAGAAACTCACTTTATCAAAAATATCTGTTTTTTTAAATATTATCCAATTAAAATATACCAATACTTGTCATTTGTTGTAACAGTTAATAGGCAACTAAACGTTTAGCCTTCTAAAGGTTTCAGATTTTGCCAACAAGCCTTCATACCAAAATCCTAAACCTAAATTTAACACAAATCATGAAGGCCATCTATAAGACCATCCAAGACATTTCAATCTTCAATATAAAAGTTTGGTTGTCATCTTAAAGAGGCTAGAGATGAGTTTAGGTGAGTCAGGAAACAATTTATGTATGTTTCTGCAACAGTTACAAGACCTTACCAATAAAAACCAAAAAGGATGGCTCTCCAATTACATGAACATGACAATGGAGATTTTTTTTGCTGACGTTTTACTAGAAAAAGTTAATCTTAGATGAAAGTCATACAGACACAGAGCCATAAAGGGCTGCACCTTTGTCTCCCGATTCCAGTGTCTGCTTATTTTAAAAGAGAAGCTCATCATAGATCTGGGGCCAGAGAAGAAGAAAATTATTCCAATTCAATGGCTCATTTTCTTTAACTGTATAATTTTTTTTTACAAAAATGGAAAGATTAAGTCTTTATGTTTTGACAGTGTTATTTTTAATCCATGGGCCCTGCTTTGTGCAAGGTATGCATTAATATATTCATTTGTTTTGCTTAATCTGTGGTTAAGTATTTGCATTTAAATAATTTGCGTGTAGTCATAGCTCAGATATATATTATATATCATATAATATATATCATATATATATTATCATGTTCTGTATGGGTGTGGGTTTTTTATATCAGTAATCCGTTTAGAATATATTCAGTAGAGATTTGTGATATTGTCTCTGTATAGTAAACAAAATATTATTGGATCTTGATGATTATATTTTAATTTTAAAGTTTAGATTTGATCTAAATTTTAAATAATGGAGGGATACTCTCAATTATTGCATATTGTCCACTGAGAATATTATTGCCCATTTTGGAGCATACATATTCATGTTGCATGAATGAAAAAGGCTACTGAGTAAAACTGCTTTAAATAAATTTTTACAGACTAGACAAAATTAAAACTCAATTAAAAGTTGAATGCTGCACATTTTATGAGACATCACATGAGGTTAAACTCAGATAGCTACACAGTAGCTCCAAAAGCCATAAACAAAGTTACTCATTTATTGTTATTTCTTGCAAAAGTGAGAATTATTTCTCAACTGCCCAATAAACAAAGTTCATTTGAATCATTACAAATTACTTTAACAACCAGCTTGTAACCTGTTATATTCTTACAAGAGTATTACGATGTTAGAAGCACTCTCAGATGAATGAGATTATTCCTAGTAAAATAAAGATAAATAAATAAGATAGATAAATAAATCACAACTGGTCATCATGTGAAGTGAACAATGATCCTTTAAAAACTGCAATAATTTATTCTTTTAACTTTATGGATGTAAAATAAATTTGT
Source organism: Botia almorhae (assembly GCA_036877575.1). Taxonomy (NCBI): domain Eukaryota; kingdom Metazoa; phylum Chordata; class Actinopteri; order Cypriniformes; family Botiidae; genus Botia; species Botia almorhae. Next base: position 16,898 of record JAZGTJ010002408.1, on the reverse strand, counting down.
TAATTTGTTAAAGTTTTTACCAAAACTAATTCATCATTGTCTAAGCAGGTCAGTGTGCCAGTGGTCAGTTCCAGTGTAATAATGGTCAATGTATAGATCAAAACTGGAGGTGTGATGGAACAAAGGATTGTGCAGATGACTCGGATGAACTCAACTGTCGTAAGCATTTCTGACCACTGATTTTATTGCTTAACACATCAGAAAAAATAATTATAAATCCAACAAATGTATACATTTATTTTATTATACATATATATATATATATATATATATATTAAGCAACATGCATTCACTTGATAACTATATGGCATAAAACTGGTTTTGAGAATTTATCAGATTTAGTTACTATAAAAATATTCATATTTTGTTGTAGTTTTTAAACATAAACCTGTAGTTATTGCTAAAAAGGTAAAAATAATAAATGCAATTTATTCTTTATATCTTAAAAAAATTTTACTGGTAAATGGATTATTATATTTTTACTGGAAAATAAAATAAAAAATAAAAAAGGTTTAGGTAAAAAAAAGGTAAAAAAGTTTCCATAGAAAACTTTCCATAGAAATTTGCTTTGTTTAATGTTATTTCTTTGCCTAAAACTTAAAGAAAAAACAGAAACATAATAAAAGTTCTATTTATAATAGAAACATTTTTCTACAAGGTTCTCTTTCTTGGATTTTTAGCATTACCCACCTGTAGCTCTCAGCAGTTCAAGTGTTTGACGGGTGGAGAGTGCATCCCTCTAGCATTTGTATGTGATGGGGAAGCAGACTGCACTGACGGATCTGATGAGCAAAGAGCCTGTGGTACATCCTGCTGTTTCTTCATTTCAATAGGGAATAAAAATGAGCTGTTGATATTTGTAGCAGTAAATAATCAGGGATGGTGTATGACCCTATGGTTTGTTTCCTTAGGTGGACAGACATGCAGCACAGAACAGTTCACCTGTCAAGAAGGGCAGTGCATTCCCAAACAATACAGATGTGACCATGTTTCCGACTGCGTGGACAACTCAGATGAGAACAACTGCAGTAAGAATCTCTTTCTACTGCCCACCAACATGATGTGACATTTACTGTTGATGCTTTCAGAAATCAGAAATCAATCATACTAGTAAATGAAAAATGTCTAACAGTCAGAATACTCAGATATTTCATAATAAAGGATCAAATTTCATCTGGTAACAGGTGCTTTTTCTAAGCAGGGTGCAAAACACAAAGAAAAATAATATTTTAATTTTTGATGTGAAACTAGATTTTTGAAATGTATTATACAAGCTAGTTTTTAACATATCTAATAGGTCTCACAACAAAAAACATGGGAATTGTGCAATTTAAAGAATAGCCATGGCCTATATTGCTAGAATGTAGCAAAAGTACAGTATAATTTGAACCACAGTCTAAATTTCAAAAACTAAAATTTATTGCAAACAGCGCTGTAATGAATGTCACAAAGGTCCTAAACAATATTATCTTTACAAGACCAAAAATGCATGACTCTGACATTTAGTTAGCATGTAAAAGTCTCAAGATGAATCAGTTACCAGAATGACAAGAGACAGCTGGTGGGGAAAGCATTGTAAAGATCAAGAATCATCAGGTTTTGCCAATAAAACGTCAGTGTATCAAATCCCTGTCATTAAATCCAGATTACCCAGCATGCACAGAGAAGACGTGTGCTAATGGAGCATGCTACGACAACGCTCAGCACTGCGATGGGATTCTAGATTGTCGAGATGGTTCTGATGAATCCAACTGCAGTGAGTCTCAGTTTAGTAACCGAGAATCGCATGTAAAGTGTGTGTTAAGATGAATATTCTTTTACTCGTCAAAAATTCATACTATGATATTGAGGTTATTTCCTTTCACATTCTCTGTTTTGCTCCTGTAACAGCAAGACAGTGTCAACCTCATCAGTTTGAATGCACTAATGGATACTGTGTACCAATGTCATTTGTCTGTGATCACTATGATGATTGTGGTGACAACAGTGATGAGCAAAACTGTGGTAGGTCCCACAATGCATCTTTCTCATTCTACCAAACATGTGTATGGAACTTTAAATATGTCTGTTATTCCAGACAATACAATATATTTATTATATATTTATCATATGCAGTCAGACGATAACAAAATCACAAGCATACCTTGTTGTTTTTGCACATGGTATAGTAGCATGCACTTTTGAGTACCAGGTAAAGTACATGAGTCATTAAAACCCATGATATACAGTATTGTATATTATAGTACCATGAAATAACCTGATGTCATCACTATTCCATGCCACTACCAGAGTACTTTATTTTACAGCAGCTACCTCAATACTGAAATATATAATTCACCAAACAGAACTGCAAAGAAGTATGCCATTGCATACTGTCTGCCATAGGTGGATTTAACTGATAGTCCTGTCCCAAACACACAAAACAAACATTGGTTAATTAAATATACAGTAGCTGTATTAGACTGAAGCAACATTTTGCAACAACAACTGGCCATTTCCCCTCCCACCACATGGTCTGTATTCACTATTGCCCCATTAAAACAGCTAGAATCCCCAAAATTACACACTTCACAGTTAGGACATGTTAAGGTCTTTATTTAAAACCAAACATATTGCATCATGTCTCTGTAAGACAGAATAATAATACAGCCTTCAGTGTGCATGCTTAAAATGTTGTTAGTATGCTTAAAAAGTGTTAAAGTATAAACTGCTATGTTGTCTCCTTTTTCAGAGTATAAGACCTGCAGTGGATCAGAGTTCAGCTGTAGTAATGGACGCTGTATGCCTCAGCACTGGGTATGTGATGGCATCAACGACTGTGGAGATTTCAGTGATGAGAATGGATGTGGTAAGCACATTTGACCCCTTTTCCTATCAAAGTCAATTTAAACATATAACCTAATGAGCAAATAGCAGCTTCAATAAACTTGTATTATAAAGAATGGTTAGGTCTGTTAATGCTAAGAATGTCATACTTCCAGACCCAAGTGTCCGAAACTGTTACCCTGGAGAGTGGCCTTGTCCTGGTTCTTCAATGTGTGTGCCCATAAACAAAGTGTGCGACAATAAACCTGACTGCCCTGGTGGAACAGATGAGACCAACACTACAGCACAGCTCACCTGCGGTAAATACCTACAAGACATGTTACATTCAACAATAATAGTGTTGATGCCACAAGAAATGTATTTTAGAGCAATACAGTTGCCCTAATGTGTGTGTGGATGTAAAGATTGTAAAGATTTAGTAGATTTAGCAAGATGTAAAAATTTAGCACTTTTCAAAAACATTTTACAAAAAATATTTCGAATAAAAGTTATGGCAAAAAAGTATTTGAACATGCCATTCAGAAGTGACTTACTGTATTTTCACATGACTTATGTGACTAAAGTGTCCAAATGAATTCTGATCTGATGATAATCACATGGTATCATTCAATCAAATAAATGGTGGTTTTAAAAAATAAATGGTTTTACTCAACACCCATTATTATGTCTTTATGTGCTAAATTCCAACTTGTGTCCGGGTCACATTTTATTGTAGTGCGTGTATAATGTTTGATGATTTTTTCATATCACGTTCTGCATGTGACAGACGAACTTAATTGTGGAAGTTTGTAGTGCATCACAAAGCTAATCGCCGTTCCTGCAGGTTTAAACCAGTGCTCTGCTCTAAGCTGTGAATACCGCTGTCATCCCAGCCCTCAAGGCGGAGCCTGCTACTGTCCTGACGGCTTTACAGTGGCCAATGACAGCCGCTCCTGTGTGGGTAAGCCACAAATCAGATGTTCCTTTAAAACATCAAAGTAATTCACATTACACAAAGTTCAGATTATACAATCCCTTATTGTTTTATTATGTGGCATCTTTTATCACAGCAATAAAACACTCGGTGCGGTACCATAAACGCAGTCACCTAACTGCTTATGAATTACCCGTAATTTATTAGATTAGAATGTAAGAAAGATTTAGCGCATATGTGGTCTATTTTTAGACTACGATGACTGTAAAATTTGGGGAATCTGTGATCACTTCTGTGAGGATCGGCCAGGCACACATCATTGTAGTTGTGCTGATGGATATTTCCTGGAGCAAGGCCACATCTGCAAAGCCAATGTGTCAGGTAAATGAAAACTAAAGGGTCCTTTACATCTAAATGTATTTTGGTGCCTCAAATATTTTATGGATCTTAAGAACTTAATATTAAATTACAGGCTTATAGCAGCTTCCATATTGCTATGAATCCTATTCAAACCATCAATAGCCATACTTTGCCAACACTGGAACCATTTTATTTGGAGCAACTGTTATTTACAAGAGCAGTTAATTTTGAGTGCTCAAGGCACTTTTAGTGAAGAATACAAGAAAACCTGAAATGTTCAGTTTCTTTGCTATTTTTGGTCATAGCAGATTTTGTTGTAAAACATTTCATTTGGTCCTCATAGGGGGTTTACCACAGCTGATCTTCACAGATGGACGTGATATAAAGATGGCAGACATACATGGGAGATTTGTTAGACTTCTTGTCCAATCAGATGGCAAAGGTTATGCTGTGGGCGTTGGTTACAACTGGCACAGCCAACAGATCTTCTGGACAGACACCAATTCTCAGAAGGTGTCTCATGGTTGTGAATTATGACTGATGTGAAAAGAAATAAAATCATATTCACAAAAAATGTTTTCATTTTTATTAAGGTTTACTCTGTAAACTATAATGGTGAGGATAAGAAGGAGGTTCTCTCTGAGGCAGTGCACAATGCGCAAAATGTGGCTGTGGACTGGGTCAACTTTAAGCTTTATTTTGTGGAGGAACGCGTGGAGAGGATTGAAGCATGTGATTATGAGGGGGGGAACCGCGTCACCCTGATTTCTGAAAATTTGGTGACCCCTCATGGGCTTGCCCTAGACCCAACAGTGGGGTAAGTATGTGTGTGGATATAGCATGTTAGTTATAGTAAAGGCAATAATGACATTCCCTTGATTACTGTATTGGGTCTGATTAATTCTCTATATCCTTCTCTAGGTATATGTTCTTCACAGACTCTGGCTTTAATACAGATGATGTTAAACTGGAACGAGCCTTCATGGACGGTAGTAACCGGTTTGAGTTGGTTAGGACCAGACTTGGTTCTCCTACCGGAATCACCCTGGATTTGGTCACCCAGAGGGTTTATTGGACAGACAGCCATTTTAACCTGGTTGAGACAGTCACTTATAGTGGCTTGGACAGGTATAACTATCTTCAGACGGGATACCAATTAAATTTTTTTTCAATATGTAAAACCAAGATATTTTTTACAAGGATTTCAGTTTGACACTGTAGGGTCAGGATTACTTTAAGAAAACAGATTACTCAGTTTTTGTATAACATAATTCATAATCATGCTATCAAATGTGCCATTAGGAAAGTGGTGCTGAATGGAGGTCATCAGGTTCCCCACCCCTTCGGGATTTCAGTATTTGAGAACCATGCTTTTTTCACCGACTGGGTCAAGATGGGTGTGATTCGGACCAACCGCTTCAATGGCAGTGACCCGACTTTTCTCTATCGTTCTACTAACAGACCTGGACAAATTGTGGTTTCCCATCCTGTTCTTCAGCCTACTGGTGAGGCAAAGTTGATTGTACATACAAACCGTAAAACACCTGTAATCACTGCTAAAAATCCTAAGGCTGTTAGGCTGGTCTACAGGTGGTCTCCTAGTCTGGTCTAGCTGATCTTTAGCTGGTTTTTCAGCCTGACCAGCTAATAAAGGGCATGAAACACCCCTAAAACTGGCCAAGGGGTCGGCTTGACCAGGACAGAAACTGGCTTAAGCTGGTTTTACTTATTTTATTTAGGATCACAAGGCCAAAGGTTTATTAAAAATTTGTGCTGAATTGTGCTGAATGTTCCTGTAGCTCAGTTGGTAGAACATTGCTTAGCAGTGCAAAGGTTGTGGGTTCGATTACCAGAAAAAACACTGATAAAATGTATAACTTGAATACACTGTAAGTCACTTTGGATAAAAGCCTCGGACAAATGTATAGATATATTTTTAAATGTTGTGCTATAATTACATTGTCAGGTTTGCGAGAAGGAGAAGAACAGAAAGAAATACAAATTAAATGACTAGAATCAGAACTAAATAAACTCCTAGAAACAAGAACTAACTACAACATAAATCATAACATTAACTAAAATAT
>JAZGTJ010002408.1:0-10665 GCA_036877575.1 Botia almorhae | reverse complement strand
CGCTTGGGATGTGCAGCCCCCTTGAGCCAGTGTTGCCACTCTTCCAGGACGAGCTTCATGGCCGGTAACTCTCGGTTTCCTACGTCATAATTTTGTCATGCGACAGTTTCCGCGAAAAATACTCACAGGGGTACATTCTAGGGGGCAAACCGTGATGCTGAGAAAGAACCGCCCCTACACCTATATTTGATGCGTCAACCTCCACTATAAACCATTCTGTGACAGCTCGGACCTTATTGTCATCCATGGCCAACCTCTTGTGACTAATGACGTAACCCAAGAAGGTTGTGCTTGTGGTGTGAAATTCACACTTCTCTCCCTTCACATACAAATTATTCTGAATGAGTAGCCGACTCTGGTTGAGAGAGTGGAAAATATGACCCTTAGGGGGCTTAGCTCCCGGGACAAGATCTATGGCGCAATCTATATCGCGATGAGGGGGTAATTGTGAAGCCCTCTGCTTACTGAATACTAAAGCTGAGTCAGAATATTTGGGTGAAATAAGTTTGATTCTACGTCGATGGATAGTGCAGGAACAACTTCACGCAAACATGACAGGTGACAATTAGCTCCCCAACGAATGATCTCTCCCCTATTCCATGAAATGGATTGCTCGTGTGTGCGTAGCCAGGGTAGACCATAAAACGACCGTGTGATTGGGAGCAAAGAGGCTTCGTTTTTCAGAGTGGAGCACCCCCACGAACAGGTGTAAATGCTCTGTTTGGTGCTCCACTCTTACTAGTCCCAAAAGGCGACTATCTAGCACCTCCACCCTTAGGGAAGAAGAACAGGGGATTAGAGGAATGTGATTTTTCCTAGCTAATTCAAATAAGATAAAATTGGCAGCTGCACCCAAATCAATAAGAGCATCTGAACTGATCATTGCTGAAATCATTGCTAGTTAGAGTGACAGGGACTCGAATAGAGCTACTTGGATCATTAATGGTAGATGCTACACTCAGCGGAGGTGGTGTGGATACAGGACGAACGGGACAGGAAGCTCGTAGGTGACCCGGTTTACCACAATAGAGGCATAGACTGGATCGTAGATGGTTCTCACACTCCTCAAAAGTAAGGTGAGTATAATTAACCTGCATGGGTTCGGGGACGGCTGCACATTCTTGTCTGGGAAATGCAGAAATGAGGTAGGCGAGAATGCCGGGCTCGAATCAGATTATCAACCTGGATAGAAAGCTCTATAAACTCAGGTTACGACCCTCATCTCGACAGGCTAATTCAGACTGGATATCGTTATTGAGACAGCGGTACAGCAGTTTGAGTGTGTCCTCTACCCAGTTGGTTTGTGCAGAGAGGGTTCAAAGTTCAAAGCATACTCCACAGCGGAGAGATTCCCTTGGTTGAGGGCGAGTAGCTGTTCACCGGGCCTCAAGCCTTCACAAGGGTGTTCAAAAACCGGCTGAAAAAGGATTTAAAAGTGGGAAACATGAAACCATCCGGCCTCCATACAGCGGTAGTCCAGTCCAGCGCCTTCCCTGTTAACAGCGACTGCGACTGCTGGATCCCTTGGTGGCGATGTCTTCTGTAACGAAGACGCTGAAGCGCCGGGATCCATATGCAGTTATTTATTAGCAAATGCAATCAAAAAACAGGCAAAAGTCAAAAACAGGTGAACAGGGCAATGTAGGTGAGACAAGGGCAAAACGTAAACACAGGCAAGGGTTAAGGCAGGCAGCAAACAATCAACAACAATGTCCAAATCAAAAAAACAAAAGTCAGGCGGCAAAGATTCAATAAACGATAAACAGGCCAAACGGTAACGTGAAGGCAGTCTGAAGAAATGCTCTGAAATGCAGCACATGGCAAATAAGACATTGCACTGATTCAAGTGTAGACCTGAGTTTTATAGGAACGCTGATTGGACGTAGTTAGCGAACCGAAAGCTCATCAGTCCTGGGTACGGGGCCGATGGGAGTTGAAGTCCAAAATGGCGGTTAGTACTCTGGTGAGGGTTCCCGCTGGCAACCAGCAGGAGGCGGAGCGGAAACTTCCGTAACACTAATGGTCTTCAATTCCTTCAGTTGGAGATCACCAAAGAAGATTATTAAAAGAGGTGTGTGAACTCACAAAAATGATGTCAGGCTTTGTAATATGCTGTGGCCCCCTCCCTGCTTATCATGGGGATGCAATACATAGCGGACTGTCATCACCAGACTGCTGGATGTCTGAGTTGTGTTTGCAGAATAATACAGGCTTCATAGATAACTGAAAGAGTTTTAAGATGATAATATGATAAATAAATTGCTGCTAAAAGCATGAACCTTATCCACAAGGCAAAATTTTTAATAGCCAGAGGTCTATTTTTAAATGCAATTTATTTGAAGTAGTGGTATTTATTAATTCATTTTATCATTTAAATGGCTACTGTATACAGTCCACCAGAGCACCACACAGACTTTATCAAAGAACTGATTTTGTATCATAAATTGTATTGTGAAAAGTAACAGTAAATAGGCATTAAAAATTGGTGATATATTTCTATAACAAATTTATGGAAACAAATTGTACATTTTTTGTACAAAGTGTACTTTTTGTACTTTTTTTGTACTTTTTGTACAAATTGTACTTTTTTACATAGGAAAATGAAAGCAAATCTTTAAATTTCAACGTACGCACTGGTGGCGTCAACCAGTTTCCTCAAACGGCTGGAGATGGAATGTTTTCTGAAGGAAGTCGTTTGGGATATTGCTGAGAATCTCTTGCGGCCGATTCTTGTACTATTGACATGGGAAATATAAAATCTTATTTACTGTCTATTTAGACACTGTTTTTATCATGACTCCAGTGATACTAAATTCTATAGGCAATTTTTAATGCCTAGTTACTTTTCACCCACTGTATATGTATATGGACATATATCTAATGTTCATATATGAAATACATATGCCCAAGCCATATATGAAACTATATTGACATATAAATCCACCCTATATATATACATCACATAATAGCTGTAGAATACATTGTATCACATTATATCTGTCTGTAGAAACTCACTTTATCAAAAATATCTGTTTTTTTAAATATTATCCAATTAAAATATACCAATACTTGTCATTTGTTGTAACAGTTAATAGGCAACTAAACGTTTAGCCTTCTAAAGGTTTCAGATTTTGCCAACAAGCCTTCATACCAAAATCCTAAACCTAAATTTAACACAAATCATGAAGGCCATCTATAAGACCATCCAAGACATTTCAATCTTCAATATAAAAGTTTGGTTGTCATCTTAAAGAGGCTAGAGATGAGTTTAGGTGAGTCAGGAAACAATTTATGTATGTTTCTGCAACAGTTACAAGACCTTACCAATAAAAACCAAAAAGGATGGCTCTCCAATTACATGAACATGACAATGGAGATTTTTTTTGCTGACGTTTTACTAGAAAAAGTTAATCTTAGATGAAAGTCATACAGACACAGAGCCATAAAGGGCTGCACCTTTGTCTCCCGATTCCAGTGTCTGCTTATTTTAAAAGAGAAGCTCATCATAGATCTGGGGCCAGAGAAGAAGAAAATTATTCCAATTCAATGGCTCATTTTCTTTAACTGTATAATTTTTTTTTACAAAAATGGAAAGATTAAGTCTTTATGTTTTGACAGTGTTATTTTTAATCCATGGGCCCTGCTTTGTGCAAGGTATGCATTAATATATTCATTTGTTTTGCTTAATCTGTGGTTAAGTATTTGCATTTAAATAATTTGCGTGTAGTCATAGCTCAGATATATATTATATATCATATAATATATATCATATATATATTATCATGTTCTGTATGGGTGTGGGTTTTTTATATCAGTAATCCGTTTAGAATATATTCAGTAGAGATTTGTGATATTGTCTCTGTATAGTAAACAAAATATTATTGGATCTTGATGATTATATTTTAATTTTAAAGTTTAGATTTGATCTAAATTTTAAATAATGGAGGGATACTCTCAATTATTGCATATTGTCCACTGAGAATATTATTGCCCATTTTGGAGCATACATATTCATGTTGCATGAATGAAAAAGGCTACTGAGTAAAACTGCTTTAAATAAATTTTTACAGACTAGACAAAATTAAAACTCAATTAAAAGTTGAATGCTGCACATTTTATGAGACATCACATGAGGTTAAACTCAGATAGCTACACAGTAGCTCCAAAAGCCATAAACAAAGTTACTCATTTATTGTTATTTCTTGCAAAAGTGAGAATTATTTCTCAACTGCCCAATAAACAAAGTTCATTTGAATCATTACAAATTACTTTAACAACCAGCTTGTAACCTGTTATATTCTTACAAGAGTATTACGATGTTAGAAGCACTCTCAGATGAATGAGATTATTCCTAGTAAAATAAAGATAAATAAATAAGATAGATAAATAAATCACAACTGGTCATCATGTGAAGTGAACAATGATCCTTTAAAAACTGCAATAATTTATTCTTTTAACTTTATGGATGTAAAATAAATTTGTTAATTTGTTAAAGTTTTTACCAAAACTAATTCATCATTGTCTAAGCAGGTCAGTGTGCCAGTGGTCAGTTCCAGTGTAATAATGGTCAATGTATAGATCAAAACTGGAGGTGTGATGGAACAAAGGATTGTGCAGATGACTCGGATGAACTCAACTGTCGTAAGCATTTCTGACCACTGATTTTATTGCTTAACACATCAGAAAAAATAATTATAAATCCAACAAATGTATACATTTATTTTATTATACATATATATATATATATATATATATATTAAGCAACATGCATTCACTTGATAACTATATGGCATAAAACTGGTTTTGAGAATTTATCAGATTTAGTTACTATAAAAATATTCATATTTTGTTGTAGTTTTTAAACATAAACCTGTAGTTATTGCTAAAAAGGTAAAAATAATAAATGCAATTTATTCTTTATATCTTAAAAAAATTTTACTGGTAAATGGATTATTATATTTTTACTGGAAAATAAAATAAAAAATAAAAAAGGTTTAGGTAAAAAAAAGGTAAAAAAGTTTCCATAGAAAACTTTCCATAGAAATTTGCTTTGTTTAATGTTATTTCTTTGCCTAAAACTTAAAGAAAAAACAGAAACATAATAAAAGTTCTATTTATAATAGAAACATTTTTCTACAAGGTTCTCTTTCTTGGATTTTTAGCATTACCCACCTGTAGCTCTCAGCAGTTCAAGTGTTTGACGGGTGGAGAGTGCATCCCTCTAGCATTTGTATGTGATGGGGAAGCAGACTGCACTGACGGATCTGATGAGCAAAGAGCCTGTGGTACATCCTGCTGTTTCTTCATTTCAATAGGGAATAAAAATGAGCTGTTGATATTTGTAGCAGTAAATAATCAGGGATGGTGTATGACCCTATGGTTTGTTTCCTTAGGTGGACAGACATGCAGCACAGAACAGTTCACCTGTCAAGAAGGGCAGTGCATTCCCAAACAATACAGATGTGACCATGTTTCCGACTGCGTGGACAACTCAGATGAGAACAACTGCAGTAAGAATCTCTTTCTACTGCCCACCAACATGATGTGACATTTACTGTTGATGCTTTCAGAAATCAGAAATCAATCATACTAGTAAATGAAAAATGTCTAACAGTCAGAATACTCAGATATTTCATAATAAAGGATCAAATTTCATCTGGTAACAGGTGCTTTTTCTAAGCAGGGTGCAAAACACAAAGAAAAATAATATTTTAATTTTTGATGTGAAACTAGATTTTTGAAATGTATTATACAAGCTAGTTTTTAACATATCTAATAGGTCTCACAACAAAAAACATGGGAATTGTGCAATTTAAAGAATAGCCATGGCCTATATTGCTAGAATGTAGCAAAAGTACAGTATAATTTGAACCACAGTCTAAATTTCAAAAACTAAAATTTATTGCAAACAGCGCTGTAATGAATGTCACAAAGGTCCTAAACAATATTATCTTTACAAGACCAAAAATGCATGACTCTGACATTTAGTTAGCATGTAAAAGTCTCAAGATGAATCAGTTACCAGAATGACAAGAGACAGCTGGTGGGGAAAGCATTGTAAAGATCAAGAATCATCAGGTTTTGCCAATAAAACGTCAGTGTATCAAATCCCTGTCATTAAATCCAGATTACCCAGCATGCACAGAGAAGACGTGTGCTAATGGAGCATGCTACGACAACGCTCAGCACTGCGATGGGATTCTAGATTGTCGAGATGGTTCTGATGAATCCAACTGCAGTGAGTCTCAGTTTAGTAACCGAGAATCGCATGTAAAGTGTGTGTTAAGATGAATATTCTTTTACTCGTCAAAAATTCATACTATGATATTGAGGTTATTTCCTTTCACATTCTCTGTTTTGCTCCTGTAACAGCAAGACAGTGTCAACCTCATCAGTTTGAATGCACTAATGGATACTGTGTACCAATGTCATTTGTCTGTGATCACTATGATGATTGTGGTGACAACAGTGATGAGCAAAACTGTGGTAGGTCCCACAATGCATCTTTCTCATTCTACCAAACATGTGTATGGAACTTTAAATATGTCTGTTATTCCAGACAATACAATATATTTATTATATATTTATCATATGCAGTCAGACGATAACAAAATCACAAGCATACCTTGTTGTTTTTGCACATGGTATAGTAGCATGCACTTTTGAGTACCAGGTAAAGTACATGAGTCATTAAAACCCATGATATACAGTATTGTATATTATAGTACCATGAAATAACCTGATGTCATCACTATTCCATGCCACTACCAGAGTACTTTATTTTACAGCAGCTACCTCAATACTGAAATATATAATTCACCAAACAGAACTGCAAAGAAGTATGCCATTGCATACTGTCTGCCATAGGTGGATTTAACTGATAGTCCTGTCCCAAACACACAAAACAAACATTGGTTAATTAAATATACAGTAGCTGTATTAGACTGAAGCAACATTTTGCAACAACAACTGGCCATTTCCCCTCCCACCACATGGTCTGTATTCACTATTGCCCCATTAAAACAGCTAGAATCCCCAAAATTACACACTTCACAGTTAGGACATGTTAAGGTCTTTATTTAAAACCAAACATATTGCATCATGTCTCTGTAAGACAGAATAATAATACAGCCTTCAGTGTGCATGCTTAAAATGTTGTTAGTATGCTTAAAAAGTGTTAAAGTATAAACTGCTATGTTGTCTCCTTTTTCAGAGTATAAGACCTGCAGTGGATCAGAGTTCAGCTGTAGTAATGGACGCTGTATGCCTCAGCACTGGGTATGTGATGGCATCAACGACTGTGGAGATTTCAGTGATGAGAATGGATGTGGTAAGCACATTTGACCCCTTTTCCTATCAAAGTCAATTTAAACATATAACCTAATGAGCAAATAGCAGCTTCAATAAACTTGTATTATAAAGAATGGTTAGGTCTGTTAATGCTAAGAATGTCATACTTCCAGACCCAAGTGTCCGAAACTGTTACCCTGGAGAGTGGCCTTGTCCTGGTTCTTCAATGTGTGTGCCCATAAACAAAGTGTGCGACAATAAACCTGACTGCCCTGGTGGAACAGATGAGACCAACACTACAGCACAGCTCACCTGCGGTAAATACCTACAAGACATGTTACATTCAACAATAATAGTGTTGATGCCACAAGAAATGTATTTTAGAGCAATACAGTTGCCCTAATGTGTGTGTGGATGTAAAGATTGTAAAGATTTAGTAGATTTAGCAAGATGTAAAAATTTAGCACTTTTCAAAAACATTTTACAAAAAATATTTCGAATAAAAGTTATGGCAAAAAAGTATTTGAACATGCCATTCAGAAGTGACTTACTGTATTTTCACATGACTTATGTGACTAAAGTGTCCAAATGAATTCTGATCTGATGATAATCACATGGTATCATTCAATCAAATAAATGGTGGTTTTAAAAAATAAATGGTTTTACTCAACACCCATTATTATGTCTTTATGTGCTAAATTCCAACTTGTGTCCGGGTCACATTTTATTGTAGTGCGTGTATAATGTTTGATGATTTTTTCATATCACGTTCTGCATGTGACAGACGAACTTAATTGTGGAAGTTTGTAGTGCATCACAAAGCTAATCGCCGTTCCTGCAGGTTTAAACCAGTGCTCTGCTCTAAGCTGTGAATACCGCTGTCATCCCAGCCCTCAAGGCGGAGCCTGCTACTGTCCTGACGGCTTTACAGTGGCCAATGACAGCCGCTCCTGTGTGGGTAAGCCACAAATCAGATGTTCCTTTAAAACATCAAAGTAATTCACATTACACAAAGTTCAGATTATACAATCCCTTATTGTTTTATTATGTGGCATCTTTTATCACAGCAATAAAACACTCGGTGCGGTACCATAAACGCAGTCACCTAACTGCTTATGAATTACCCGTAATTTATTAGATTAGAATGTAAGAAAGATTTAGCGCATATGTGGTCTATTTTTAGACTACGATGACTGTAAAATTTGGGGAATCTGTGATCACTTCTGTGAGGATCGGCCAGGCACACATCATTGTAGTTGTGCTGATGGATATTTCCTGGAGCAAGGCCACATCTGCAAAGCCAATGTGTCAGGTAAATGAAAACTAAAGGGTCCTTTACATCTAAATGTATTTTGGTGCCTCAAATATTTTATGGATCTTAAGAACTTAATATTAAATTACAGGCTTATAGCAGCTTCCATATTGCTATGAATCCTATTCAAACCATCAATAGCCATACTTTGCCAACACTGGAACCATTTTATTTGGAGCAACTGTTATTTACAAGAGCAGTTAATTTTGAGTGCTCAAGGCACTTTTAGTGAAGAATACAAGAAAACCTGAAATGTTCAGTTTCTTTGCTATTTTTGGTCATAGCAGATTTTGTTGTAAAACATTTCATTTGGTCCTCATAGGGGGTTTACCACAGCTGATCTTCACAGATGGACGTGATATAAAGATGGCAGACATACATGGGAGATTTGTTAGACTTCTTGTCCAATCAGATGGCAAAGGTTATGCTGTGGGCGTTGGTTACAACTGGCACAGCCAACAGATCTTCTGGACAGACACCAATTCTCAGAAGGTGTCTCATGGTTGTGAATTATGACTGATGTGAAAAGAAATAAAATCATATTCACAAAAAATGTTTTCATTTTTATTAAGGTTTACTCTGTAAACTATAATGGTGAGGATAAGAAGGAGGTTCTCTCTGAGGCAGTGCACAATGCGCAAAATGTGGCTGTGGACTGGGTCAACTTTAAGCTTTATTTTGTGGAGGAACGCGTGGAGAGGATTGAAGCATGTGATTATGAGGGGGGGAACCGCGTCACCCTGATTTCTGAAAATTTGGTGACCCCTCATGGGCTTGCCCTAGACCCAACAGTGGGGTAAGTATGTGTGTGGATATAGCATGTTAGTTATAGTAAAGGCAATAATGACATTCCCTTGATTACTGTATTGGGTCTGATTAATTCTCTATATCCTTCTCTAGGTATATGTTCTTCACAGACTCTGGCTTTAATACAGATGATGTTAAACTGGAACGAGCCTTCATGGACGGTAGTAACCGGTTTGAGTTGGTTAGGACCAGACTTGGTTCTCCTACCGGAATCACCCTGGATTTGGTCACCCAGAGGGTTTATTGGACAGACAGCCATTTTAACCTGGTTGAGACAGTCACTTATAGTGGCTTGGACAGGTATAACTATCTTCAGACGGGATACCAATTAAATTTTTTTTCAATATGTAAAACCAAGATATTTTTTACAAGGATTTCAGTTTGACACTGTAGGGTCAGGATTACTTTAAGAAAACAGATTACTCAGTTTTTGTATAACATAATTCATAATCATGCTATCAAATGTGCCATTAGGAAAGTGGTGCTGAATGGAGGTCATCAGGTTCCCCACCCCTTCGGGATTTCAGTATTTGAGAACCATGCTTTTTTCACCGACTGGGTCAAGATGGGTGTGATTCGGACCAACCGCTTCAATGGCAGTGACCCGACTTTTCTCTATCGTTCTACTAACAGACCTGGACAAATTGTGGTTTCCCATCCTGTTCTTCAGCCTACTGGTGAGGCAAAGTTGATTGTACATACAAACCGTAAAACACCTGTAATCACTGCTAAAAATCCTAAGGCTGTTAGGCTGGTCTACAGGTGGTCTCCTAGTCTGGTCTAGCTGATCTTTAGCTGGTTTTTCAGCCTGACCAGCTAATAAAGGGCATGAAACACCCCTAAAACTGGCCAAGGGGTCGGCTTGACCAGGACAGAAACTGGCTTAAGCTGGTTTTACTTATTTTATTTAGGATCACAAGGCCAAAGGTTTATTAAAAATTTGTGCTGAATTGTGCTGAATGTTCCTGTAGCTCAGTTGGTAGAACATTGCTTAGCAGTGCAAAGGTTGTGGGTTCGATTACCAGAAAAAACACTGATAAAATGTATAACTTGAATACACTGTAAGTCACTTTGGATAAAAGCCTCGGACAAATGTATAGATATATTTTTAAATGTTGTGCTATAATTACATTGTCAGGTTTGCGAGAAGGAGAAGAACAGAAAGAAATACAAATTAAATGACTAGAATCAGAACTAAATAAACTCCTAGAAACAAGAACTAACTACAACATAAATCATAACATTAACTAAAATAT
>JAZGTJ010002407.1:224-42700 GCA_036877575.1 Botia almorhae | reverse complement strand
AATTCTACTCTGATATACAAAGCCACCAAAATGTGTCCCACATCCTCAGAGCTCAGACTCACTTTTAAACACGTCAACCAGAGAATCTCTCAGTTCCTGTTTGTGCCTCCACGACACCTGATCTCAATCTACTGAAATGACGCTCATACCTTTTGTAAACGTGTCCAGATTTTAAGAAGGTTTTTTAACCAGTTTTACTTGCTTTCATTTACTTACACATCATAAAGCAATTTGAGGAAAACAAACCAATGAAACAATGTCTTACAACAGACAGATCTAAGAGTTACACACCTGCTGAAATAGCTGTGCTCACAAATGACGTGTACGATCTGATTTTTGTCAAACATCCATCAAACCTCTACAGACACTTTTATAAAACAGCTTTAGAAACGCTTGTTTCTGCCAGTCCGCGATCCGTGTAAAGACACAACGGCCGTGTCTCAAACCATAGTAAACTGCCTACACACACTTACAAAATGTTTTTCTTTGTATTTCTATATCATGGTATTATCATCATCACTGTGTCACAGGGTGGTTTTGTGAGGATAAACAGCACCTTTCAGCTTTATGTCTAAAAACTGAAGAGTCTATACCAGGCGCTCAAAACTGCGGTTTGTCTATGTAGACACCTGCAGTTGAGACACGCGGTTGTGTGAAAGTATCATTTATTTATACTGTTGCTGCGAACAGGTTAGTAATGTGTTACTAGTTAACCTACAGTTCGTCATGGTGAAACAACTCGATCAGAATCAAAACACAAGCGGTGCTTTAATAATTCATGTTAAATCAAAGCATGAATGCAGTTACTCAATGAGGCACCAGCAGGCGTGGTCATGCAAAATAAAGGATTACGACTTACCATGAAAACTGAAGGTTACTGGCGTTATTTTGGGGCTTGTCGGACAGGATCGTTTCCTAAAAGTTGCAGGACAAGCTCCTATTACAGAGTACAGCGTCCCGCTCCATTCCGCTCCCACCTGGAGAACAAGAAACAAATGAGAGCGCGATACCTCAGTTTGACCACTAGAGGACAGTCACCTCTGCACAACTAAAAACAAATCAAATACAACTCATCCGATAGGATTAAACAAGACATTGTAACAGTAAAATAAATCACTGTTGCATTTAAATGTTCTCTGAGATATTGAAGACACTGATTTGTGGATATATGAAAGGATCACATCAGCTGCAGTTGAGGGAGTGTAGTTACGACACTCGGTCGACAGGGGCGCATGTGCACGACATGTTTATCCTCGGTCGAGCTGCCTTGAGCGATCGTGTGTCTTCTCACCATGTTTGAATTCAACATGAAAACAGCGAGTATTGTGTCACTTTAAACAGTTCAGTGACAGAAACAGTGAGAATGCAGAGTGTCGTGTAATAATAGACAGTTAATTTCATAAATCACTGCTGTTTACACTGTCGTCTGTCACAGATGATGTTATAATGGGGACTTCTCGCTGGATTCTGCTGGTTTTACTGCACTGCACTGTGAGAGCTCATGGTAAGTGTGATGATATGCCGAGTTTCATTCAATTTATCTGATGTCTTAACTTGATATAATGTTTTAAAATAAACAATACTGTGTAAATCATAATGTACGAGGTCGTTTATGGCTTAAAGTAAACCTGTCTTATAACTTTTGGAATCTGACTGATTCATTTTCTTTGTCAAAACATCGAGTGTAAAGGAAGCGAATGGCACAGATCTGTTTAGGCGATTCAAGTGTTAAAATGAATTATTTTTAATAATGTAACCGCTGTGTTCTGGTATATGAGGTTATTTCGACCACTGTTTTAAACACACTTTAGTGTTTGTTTAAAATAAGGAGTCACGCTATAGTTTGGGAATCATTACATTAATGTTAGCAAACGTTTAGACTGTTATTAAAACAGCTCGACTAATCGGACACACTCTGTATTAATGTTGATTTCATCAGTTATTTGTTTTCCAACGTACTGTAGTTGATCTGTGTCGATGAACTCCATCAGTAACACGTCGCTGTAGTTTCCTCGCGGGAAATCAATGTTTGACGTCCAGCTGTGACGTCACTGAAGATCTTTCATCTGTCTGCATGACGTCTGTTGGTCACCTGCAAAGATGCCACATATGAACCAAACACAAATCGTCCATTAAAAAAACCCTGTCATTAAATAATAGGAAAAAATCCCATGTGGACTTTTGTGGAGATTACTCTTTAATGTGTCTTGATATTACTTGAGTTGTAAATTAGCACTAGCCTCATCTCAGACTGTGTGTGTTTCTCAGGTCAACTGTTCACCAAAAACCCTTCAAACGTCACAGTAACTCAGGGTAACATGGCCCGTCTGGGCTGTGCCTTTGAGGGACTGAGCGAACCGGAGATTGTCTGGATGAAGGATGGAGAGAAGATCTACAGCACTGATCAGATGTTCATCATGCTGGATGCTCACCACTGGGAGACCTTTCACAGGTAGATCTTTCATGAAGAGCTGGATTCTGATCAGTGGTGACTTTATCTGTAATAATCAGATACTGTGAAAGGGGGAAATGAAAGCGAATGAGATTGTGACTCAATCTCTGTTGTGTCTGATTTTATTATCAGTACAGCAGCACTGCGGTTTGTTTAGAATGTGTTAGACAGCGAAGTATCTTCATGCGATGCTGTTCACACTTTCACTGCTAGCCGATATGAGATATAATAACACATATCAAGAACTTCTTGTTTTTCTCAGGCAAATCTCAGACTTTGTGTTTGTATTTTCTCAGTATTTGTTACTGTGTACTGTGTTGTTACTGTGTACTGTGTTGTTACTGTGTACTGTGTTGTTACTGTGTACTGTGTTTGTTTAGATTGTATTTAGTATTAAGGTCGTTCTTGAGTGTAATATGAACATGTCTATAATGTGAACGAGCAGACATTTGAAACAAGGTTTGTGATGCACGTAATTCATTTCTTGTGTATTGGTATTGAGGAAGGAAAGTTGGTTAGATGTAAATGGAGACGACTAATCAGCTTTGAGCAGCTATTTTCTCACACTGAGCCAGTAAACAACAGCATTGAGTTTTCCACATGCGTCTCCAGGCTTTACTGTTGAGAGGAACTGATGTACCCACTTACAACACATTCAGGATAGTCAGCTTGCTTTATCTCTCAGTGAAGACATAACGCATCATTTGACATTTTTTGAGGTCTAAAACAATCACGTATGGTTACAGTCATATTAATGCTAATGGGCTGAAACATGTTCTGCAGAGAAATCAGCTGATGCTCTTTGCAGGCAGGTGAAGGTAAAGCCTCTGATGTGAGCAGATAGCAGCATGACATGTGAATAATCATTAGTAACACAAGCGTGTTTACTGAATCTCTCAGCTGGTAATCTCTCACATGAGCCCTGACACCATCTTGAAAGAATAACAAATGTTCAACTGGAAAACAGGTCTAGAGAAAGTCACACTGTCTAGATAAATGTTTCTGACAAAATCTATAAATGACTTCACAGCTTCTGCTAGTTGCAGTCATGTGACCACAACTCATGTAGTTGCTTAACAACTGACCTAAATTCAAGTTATTAGTCATTTTTACATGTTTTAAAGCGTTTTTTATCAAGTGTCTCCTTGTTTTCAGTGTGAAATCAGTTCAGCAGCTGGATGCTGGGAAATACTGGTGTGAGGTGGAGTATCTGGGCATGATGGTTTCCTCTGAGTCTGCCTGGATTACAGTAGAAGGTTTGTCAGTTACAGTCTCTTGTCTTTCTTCAGTACATTGCAGTGTTGTACCATCACTGGGCCATAGAGTCTCCTCTTATTCGACCACTAAATGTGTCTTCAGGTGTGCCTCACTTTGAGGTAGAACCTCAGGATGTGGCCGTGTTCGCAGGCGAGCCCTTCAACCTCACGTGTGCTGCACGCGGGCCTCCAGACCCCGTGGAGGTGCTATGGTGGATGGGAGGTGAACAGAAGGGCGAATTCATGCCCTCCCCTTCAGTTCTCTCTGTCAAAGGTGAGACAAAGCAAAATCTGGCTAGTAAAGAAGCTTTAATTTGACGCTGGTCCAACATGTTTTGATACACTCTGTCTAATCAGGGAAACAGGTTTGAAATTTAGGTCACTTTGTTTTGATCAAGAGGTTTCTGTATTGTTTTGTCTTTGATGAGGCAGCTACCTGTAACTCTGTTACTTAAAACTAACAGTTGTTAAAGGTGTGCTTTAAAAAACACTTAAACAACAGTTGAGCTACTTTTCTTTCTTTTCTTTACTTTTCACTTTTTCTGTGATATGAAGCATTGGGCAGCTGAACTGTACAACTGATTTACCTGTTGCTTATAGTGGGCGGAGCAACGTTACAAGGATTGGTCTCTGTAGAACAGAGATTTATTGGGGCACGAGTTTGCTTACCTGTAAATACAGTCTAATATCAAAGAGAGTTGTGAGAGATTATTGGCCATTAGATGACATTGAATTTGTTGTAGTCATATTTTATATAGACTTTATTTGAAAGAACAAATTTTAGCAGTAATGTTTTTTGTGTGTTTAATAAAATACATTTATAGGTGGAGAGATGTAAGAGTGATAGATTGTGTAAAGTTTTCTGCTGGTGACTAATATCAGGGTCAGTTTACTGCGCTTCCTTTATGATTTGTAACTGGATCTTATTGTTCTGAGTGAATGCATTACACTGATCAATACTATAGTGTTGTATTACAGTATCCTACAGTAAGAGAACTTTCCATTTTAAGCAGCCGATGCTGAGAAAGATTTGAGTCATAATGATCTATGTAAGAGTGTCTCATTTATCCATCATCAGCTGCATGAACCTGCAGAAATGTTTTGTTTGTTTGTTTGTTTGAGAGTTTGACTCACTAAGAGTTGAATCTGTGCAGATGTCAGACAGCTTTGTCATTATCAGTCAGATTATGAAAGCTGTCATTGCTTTCTTCACCAGACAAGTCCAGACACGAGGTTAGAATGTACATGAGGCAGATTTTAAAACTGTCACTTTGGGTTCCTTGATGGAACGATTGAAAATTGAGGGAAATGATTGTGATTAAGCAGTATTAGATTTTTATCTATGTGGGTGAGGTTTTTAAAGTGTTGACCGCAGTGTTGTTTTGTCATGTGCTGAATCAGGTGTGAATGACAGTGTGAAGTTTTACTGTGAGGCCAAAAACACACGAGGCGTTTCTGTGTCACGCACGGGCACAGTGAATATTAAAGGTGAGACACACAAACAGCAGTGCACTTACTTACCTGTAACTAATCACAATGAATTAACTGTTTGTATTTCAACTACATCACACAGCTACAATCACAGAAGGTCACAAAACTTTAGAAAGCCACCCAACTAACAGGAACCATTCTCACAATGTTGGCTAATGTTTTTTTGAAGTTTTCTCAAAGTTATCAAACACATTTTTGCAGGAACATGTATAATCAAACGCGTTATTCTTAAATAATTAGTAAAACATTTAAAAAACATTACAGATGTGTTTGAATAATGTTCTTATAATAACCAAGCAGTAACATTAATACGATGTCTTAAAAACTTTAAAAGTATTGTTTTCAATGTTTATGTTACTTCATGTTCTTACAGCCTGCAGTTGTTCAACTACAATAAGAGGCAGCAGTGAATAAGTGCTATAGACAGGTGACAGGTGGCAGGGGTAGCAGGGCTTGCATGAAGAAGATAAATGTTTGTCCTCACATGTGCTCTTGTGTTCAGTCCAGCCAGGTTCCCCTCAGAACATCAGAGTGTCTGAGGCGTCTGACAGTAATGTAACGCTCACATGGAGCTCAGGATTCACTGGACACTCAAATATATCCACCTGCACCATACAGGTAGAGTTCTCCTGTAGAGGATAAGTTACTACACCCTATGTGCTGTCTGTGTCATGCTTCTCAAGGATGAAAAATGACACAAAAATGAAATAAAATGAGCATGCCCAGTGCATTATGGGTGTTGAAGTTTTCCAGCCAATATCATCCAATTGACTTAAACCAAAAATAAACCAAATAAACATGAATGTCTAGGTAACACGGAGAAAGAGTAAACAGTTCATTTATATATGTTACCCTGGGTGAAAATCACCAAGTTATATAAACTTATATGGTGCTTATCTAACTTTGTTTTTTCACCTGGCTTGTGCTTGTGACTTGGTCATAAATACATAAACATACACATCTGTACAAACAAACTAGTCTCGCTGCTCTCTGCTGAGTGAGTCAAGTCTTTAAATAGGTAGTTATCAGATAAAGATTATCTCTAGACATTCTGAAATCAAATCTATAAGCACAAACAAAAATTAAATGTGAGTTAGAGGTAAATGAACCTTAATATTTTGATCATGTGCCGTGAGTATATAAACAAAACTGTTCCTGTAGCTCAGCTGGTAGAGCAGCACATAGGTTGTGGGTTCGATTCCCAACACACATACTAATCGAATGTATAGCTTGAATGTGCTGTTAGTCACTTTAGTTAAACCCATCTGACACATGCATGGAAGTATAAAACCATGATTCTCTGTAATGCATTTCCAGATGTCGAGGGGATCTGGAAGGAAAGTGAAACTTCCTGATGTAGATGTGCGAGTTCCTCCATTCCAGCACATGTTTGATTCCCTCCGCAGTCATTCAAACTACAGCGTGAGGATCTGCTGTGATAATGAAGTGGGCTCCTCACTCTTCTCCCCCTGGCTGCACTTCTACACTCCTGAGGCTGGTATGATTCAGTGTTTATGTGCTGCTGAGTCATATAATTATGATGTTAAAGTTGTCCTTCAGTCTAACAACACAAACATCAGCCCACATACTGTGTGATATCACTGATTGTGGAAGATAACATCATGTGCTCACAAGAACAGATGCGAAATACACGGTGTATATACTGTATTTTAGTATATATACCTATATATATCTGTTATGGTATATATACCATAACTGCACAATATATATGATTATACTTTTCATATTCAATTATACTAAATGTGTTTACTGTAATATTTGTAAATTATTTTATATTTGTGTCCATATGTAAAGAATGTTATCATACAAAGATAAGAGGGAGGGAGAGAGAGAGAGAGAGAGAGGGAGTGAGTTGTGTTTGTAGAGCTCAGACTCCTCTCAGAGGAAGATTAGAGTTTTCTACACAGACACACTCTTCTGTATGGCACCATAGCTCAGTGCATCTCTAAATTACTGTTTGAATCAAGGTGAGTTAATAAGCTGAAAGATTAATTCTGCACTGGGGTAGATAGGTTCTGAAAAGGACCGTTCTACATGACTAACATTTTTAACATTCCATTGAGACGGAAAACGTTCTGAACAATGTTTTTGGTGGGTTGGAAGTAAACAAACGGCCCAGAGAGCTGCTTTTGGCCAAATGCCTGGGGCGAGGGGTTGGAAGGGGAGGGGCTGGAAGTGTTTTTTGAAGTCGACACTATTTGCATACTTGTAAACTGGTCGCACTGGCCTCAGTCCAGTAGATTCTAGGCTGAGAGATACAATGTGCTATTGTGCGTGTGTCCCCAATCCACATCAATGCATAGCAGTCTAATATTGTGCCACCTACTGGCAAAATCTGGCATTGCAACTATTTTAATGGATTTGATTTACTAGCTGAGGTTTAGTTGGCTGCTCAGCACATGAAAGTCTTTCTGAATTGTATTCTGATTCAGAAAATCTGTTTTCTGTACAGCAGCAGTTGAGCCCCGCATGCTCGTTTTTAACTGTGTTTATATCTTTATCACACAGCGCCATTAGCTGCTCCGAAGAACTTGACCTTTGAACTCTCAGAGCAGCAGCTGACTCTGTCCTGGGCGGAGCTAGAGGAGGCGGAGCTACGAGGAAGACTGTTAGCATATAAAGTCCAATGGAACCAGGGAGGAGAGAGTCAGGTGCAAATATTATGAGTCACATTTACAGAGAAAATACATTCATGCACAAAGATGGATAAAAGCTATTTCCTGTTGTTTGTAATAGGAATAATCGCCTACTATCCACTAACTTTAAAATTGATTCATTTTATAGTGCAGTTCATTTTAGCTGTATTTTTATTTAGTTTTTTTAAATCATATCACATCTGGAATACTTGATTCTGATTGGTCAATCTCTGATGACTGTGCAGTCTGTGGAGATTTTTGCATAATGACTGTTAACTTCTGTGTTTTCAGGATTCTTTTCTGTTCAAGGAAAACTACGCTCACCTCTCGGGCGCCGGGCGATTCTTGAATGGCACCTTTCAGGTGTCGGCCTGTACAGTAGCTGGATGCGGTCCGTGGAGTCAGCCAGTCCTTGTGATACCTGCGCCTGGTCTGTCAGCTCTCAGTGTCATCCTTTCATTAAAACAGCACCTGTACTTCTACAGTCACTGCAGTTTTGTGTTAAGACATGATTCTATAAAGGTTTCTCATAGAACAACATTCAGCCAGAGGCTCTTAAAAGAACCGTTTCTTTTTATAGTCTTAAGAACATTTTACTACTACAAAGAATCTTTTGTGAGACAGGAAGGTTCTGCAGATGTTAAAGGTTCTTTTTGGAACCATACTGTCATAAATGGTTCTTCTGTGGCGTTATTTTAAAGAGTGAATCCTCTGAGAGTCAGTGTGTGATGATTGGCTGGTTTAGGGGTCATGTGTGGTTCATTATGCAGGAATGTTGTTTTCCTCTTTTGAGCAGAAGTGGTGTTCAACACTGTTGTTTGTGTCATCACAGCTACACAGGCTCAGACCCAGAGGGGCCACGCTTGGGTAGGGCTGCTCTTCGGCCTTCTCGTGGCCACCATGTTGGGGCTCCTGTTGACTGTTCTATTACACAACAGGGGCAAAGAGACCCAGTTTGGGTATGTTTTTGCAGAATGAAACACTTGTATGCCAGAGATAATTCATGACATGTTTATTTAGGGCGCCAGATTTTCCGGAAAAATTAAAAGTGGGCCATTTTGTTTTTTTTAGGTCTGTGTTTCCAGCTTCAGGGTCAGAGGCCCAAGTTTCCTATACAGCTGCCAGATCCTTTAACAGGCAGATCCCTGAGCCTCCAGAATCCACATGTAAGTGCACATGTTAGGCAAGTTAATACCACACAAACAGCAGCACAATTAACATGATACATGTGTAGCTGCGCCATCCTGCAGAGCTTAGCTTCATTCCTAATCAAACACACCTGAACCAGCTACTGTTTTCCTCTAGTGGACAGTCTTGGAATCAGTTGTGACTTGAAGGCTAAGCTACAGGATGTTCTGATCTCTGAAAGGCTCTTGAGTCTGGGGCGTATGCTTGGCAAAGGTGAGCTATAATTCACACATTCATCACAAGTCCAGTGTTGTTGAAAAGTCAAGTGTCACATGATTTAAATACATTAATACATAAAGCTCATAATACTCATAGGATTTTATTGATGGCTCATGGGCTTTGATTTCATAGGTGAGTTTGGTTCAGTGAGAGAAGCGTTTCTGAGAATGGAGAACGGCTCTGGACAGAAGGTTGCAGTGAAGGTCCTTAAATGTGAGTGAGCGTGTAGCTGTGAGCAGTGTAAGTCTTCACACACTGATGTCACTGTGTGTGTGTGATCCTGCTGCTCTGTCTTCACAGCTGATATTAACTCTTCCTGTGACATTGAAGAGTGTCTGAGGGAGGCGGCGTACATGAAGGACTTCAACCATCCCAACGTCATTCAGCTGATTGGTTAGTACCATATTTGACCATTGCTGGGGATTTAGTTGAGTGTAAAAGGGGCTGCAGCTAGCGATATCTGTTGATTTCTCTGATTAATAGAATACAAAACTTTTATTGATCATAAAAGTATTTGTTCATCATTTTCCCCATTGATTTTATTGATTTAGTTGCCTTATTTCAGGCTTGTTCAAAACACACTACTATACAAGCCAATATGTCACTATAAATATAATAAAGAATTAAAAAATACTCTTTTAAAAATGTTTATGAATTCACTCCTGCAGGGGTGAGTCTGCACAGGAGAGCTCAACAACGCCTGCCTGTTCCCATGGTGATCCTGCCCTTCATGAAACATGGAGATCTTCACACTTATCTTCTGATGTCTCGTCTCGGAGATGAACCATTTGTACGTTTGTCCTGCAAAACCTTTAAATCATTTTATTGTGCACATTTACATTTATGCATCTGACAGACGCTACAATTCTGCATTGAATTACAATCCTGTGTTATTAGCTTGTGTTGCCTGGCAGTCAAACTCATGACTCTATTAGATGAGACACACACACACTGATAAACACTGACACACAGTATGTCCTGTACAGTGTATTCTTTGAAAACAGCTGCCATGTGATTGTATAACATTTCAACACTGTTTCAGTTCAATTTAAGGATACCACACATTTGTACTTATATTTTACTGGGTTTATTTGTGTACTTAATTGCATCACATTAATCTGAAAGTGTGTGCAGGTTCTTACTGGTTATTTGTAATGTCCTCATTGGGTGTTGTTTCTGTAGACTCTGTCTTTGCAGAGTCTCCTTCAGTTCATGCTGGATGTTGCTCGAGGGATGGAGTATCTCAGCAGCAAAAACATCATCCACCGCGATCTGGCTGCTCGCAACTGCATGTGAGTTTCCAACAGTGTTAATGTGACACAAAGAACTACTGCCAATCACATTAGCAACAGTAATATCTTACCATGAACTCTTTATTATCATAGTAAAACAATTCCTCTCGCGTGTGGAATTGTAGGTTGAGTGAGAATATGACGGTGTGTGTAGCAGATTTTGGTCTCTCAAAGAAAATCTACAGTGGTGACTATTACAGACAAGGCTCCGTCTCTAAGCTGCCTGTGAAGTGGATCGCTTTAGAAAGCTTAGCAGACAACATCTACACAACACAGAGTGATGTGGTATGAGTACCTGTGTCTTCACTATGAGTCCTAGCTCTTCAAACTAGGTGTGTTCAGTCCTTGTTAGGGTGGTCAGGCTGCTACTGATCCTGATGTTTTTCTGTGTTAGTGGGCATTTGGTGTGACCATGTGGGAGCTCATAACCAGAGGTCAGACACCTTATCCAGGAGTGGAGAACTCTGAAATCTATGAGTATCTCATTAAAGGAGAAAGACTCAAGCAGCCTCGGGACTGCCCTGATGACATGTACGTTCTTACAGTATATAATGTAAATTCCATCTAATACATCCCTTAGTAATGTATTTATGTAATACTATTTCTATAATCATTTTTAATTGTTTATTTATAATATTTAACAGTTTTATTAAAGCTGCAGTCCATAACTATTGTCTCTCTACTGCCATCTCTGTTTAAAACATAAAATTGCAGGTTACTTCTCTTTAAGTATGTTGAAGTCAAATGAGGCCAAACCGAAGTTTCTTGGGAAATCAGACCTGGCAGCTTATAATGCCAAAAAATTATAAAACATTCTTGTAAACTTAACGTTATAAATAAGCATAAGGTAAAGAGAGCATTTTAAATCTGTTATGTTATCTGATCTGTTATGTACCTGCTTAAATAACTGATTTTTGTTTATATTTAAACAAAAACGTTACGGATTGCAGCTTTAAGTAGAAGTTTTTATATTTGCTGAATGTGTTTAAGCACTGTCTCATATAAAACAAGCAGTGTGCTAAACCACAGTATTCAGCTATATAAATAACTATCTCAGTTATTGATTCCAGTTATGAGATCATGCACAGCTGTTGGTCTCCTGTTCCAAAGAGCCGCCCCAGTTTCCAGCAGCTGATAGATCAGCTGGAGGTTCTGTTGGTGAAGCTCAGTCCAGCACCTGTAAAAGAACCACAGCTGTATGTGAACCTGGAGGAAGAGGCTGGAGAACAGGCCTCTGGACTGCAGCTCAATACAGAAATGCACAGCAGCAAAGAGCCCTTGTGGGGGGGGCCCTGGCAGTGTGCAGGTATGGTGGACGATGAGAACAACTGGCTGATGATGTCATCGGGGGCTGCTCTTGCTATTGGTGGAGACTACCGTTACATCATCGGTCCACACATTAATGGCAACGATGACGAGAGAAGACACTCTGACGACAACCAATCAGAGGATGTCAGAGATGAGGAGGATGTCACCATTAATGTATGATGTTTCATTTATCGCTCTCTATGCATCAGTACTTTGGGGAGGTCATGGTTGCACAAGTGGAGTGTTTGTAAAATACTAAACATTGCTAAGAAATCGCACTGGCAAATGTCCAGGTATAATGCTAAGAACATTTTCCGTGCTAACTCCATGAATTCAGTGACTTGTGGACAATCGGCTGCTGAAACGTTTTTTAGAGAAATGAATTTCTGACAATTTCAGTGGCAGTTAAAATTCATTTACTAACATGACAATGAGAGTGATTCAGGTGTAATGTACTGAGTAAAATCTCAGATTTTTCTTCTACATACTCTTGTAATAATAAGTATTGTTTGTTCTGGGACCCTCTCAGAATTATTTGTATGTTTTGTACATGTTCAGTTGCTTCTTGAGATTCGCACATGATGCCTTCCTTTAGATCTGCTTTCCTCAAAGTTTCTAACAGTGAGTTAATCTCAAACTGTCATTGTTGTGCTCAGTTAACCTTTACATCAAATCCTCAATGAGACGTGTATAGAGTTTATGATATCAAGAGACTCAAGTTTCATTTGTGTTTATTCTGTGTAAAATAATTCTTCAAACATTACAGGATAGTAAACACATGTGTATGTTAATTGTTTCATAAATCTGGTTATGTTTTAGATGAACAGTATATATGACCTATTTAGTCTTTTTTAACTTGTATATCCAGGATGGTTTTTAAATCGGATTGACTGTAGCTTTGGTTCTCCTGTGGTTCATTACTGCACAGCTGAAATTCAAAGCTGGTTTTAGAATGTTAAATCACATGACACACATTGTCACCTTTATTGTGGATACATTTGTTTTGTGTTATTAATTTTTTATTACCAAAAGTCATCAAAAAACAGTGAAAGTAACGTTCCACTCTTGGCATGTAAAATAGCCAAAATAGCCTCAACAGCCAACACACATTTACCATAGACAGTGATATAAAAATAAGATGTTTTTATTGTTAAAGACAGGGAGATTGCACAGGCAGTGTTTAGAATGCTTATGCTAGGGCTTTGGGTTGTGTTTACATCTGTAATCTATCATGTGTAATTGTTTTGTAAATTAAACATTCTGAAAATGATCTGCATTGCAGTTTATTGGGACTGTGGCTTCAGAGGACTAAACAAACATACAGCAAACACGTCAAGACCAAAGCTTTGTTTAATGAATGAACACATGAAGTATCATTTTTAAAATGTTTTTGTCATAAAATTAAAACGAGATACTTATATGCCTCCTCTACCCCTGCAGTTCATCTATTGTTTGCTCAACTCCAGTGACATCATCACAAGGCACATCATATGTGTTCTGTCTGAACAAATATAAAAGCAACAAATAAACATATCTGGAAGAGAGAATTGACAGGATCGTACATTCACACTGAAGAAAGAGTATGACAGCCTCTTGAATAGAAATCGGTTTGTCTTGAAATCCATATATATTCAAGAGATCCGCCTATATTCCCCACACGATGAACAAAGCTCGCGTTTGTGGTGGCTTGCTTCGAATCAGAGGAAAAAGAGGATTTTGTCATCTGTCAATCTTTGACACCCTTATTGAAACTCATTCTCCGCCAATGGAAGCAACCATGACGTAAACAAAGGCGTTAAGTAAACGCATGCGCAGTACCACAGTCGCCTCTCATCAGGGGCTGCGTCTGCGCACCGGAGTCACACGAGCACGGACGCAACGTGCGCTGCTCTCAGCAGTGACGTCATGACGCCACAGCACGCACGCTAACCTCGGAGGGTGAGACGCACGGTGTAATAATGTGAGAGGGGAGAGAGAGAAATACAGCGTAAACGAATCCAGGAGAGAGAGTGTGCAAAATATGCATTTCATATTCACGAAAGGTAATGGTGCAGTTCAGGATATAGCGGTATCTCTTAAAGAAATACAAACGGGGCTGTTTTAATCGACGTTATTTCGTGGTCAGAGCAGATCGTCTCCCTCAACCCGTCCCTCAGATTCGCCCGCCATTCGAGATGTTTCGACGTGCACGCGCTCTCAGCGCCAACTTTTAGTTGTCGGGCCGCGTCGTCGACGAAAATAACTCGACGCCCGTTACACAAAGAGGTGACTGACATTACATTTATTGACATTTAATGGTCCCATAACATTTATGTTCGCCCGTAGGCTGTAAATACTGGCGCGTCGGATAAATTACGTGAAATACGCAGTGTAGTGTTGTTGTGATGTTTACGTTTATGCGTTGGGCGGACGCTGTTATCCAAAGCGACGTACAGGTCACTCAAGTCATGCGTTTCACCAGCATGTGGTGCCTGGGACTCGAACCCACGACCTTTGCGCCGCTAACGCGATGCTCGTTGCGTTGCTATTACAAGAACACTGTGCGGAGCGTTATATATATATGCGTTATATATATATGCGTTATGTATTTTCAACTTAGAATTATAATTATTATTGTATCAGACTGAGAGTAAAGAGTGAAACTCCGTTTTAAATGCTAAATGTTGCTAGGTTACAGTAGCTGACCTGCATATTATTGGATTTATTTTATGCATTAAATGCACTACAGTCTGTAAACTGCACTTTAAATGATGTTTTTTGTTATTTCTTTGGTATTTCATCATTGACATGATACACATTTTTTTCTAAGCTTTTTCTGCCTAAACTGTATAGATTTATTAAGTATTCTTAAAATAATTATATTTTGAGCAGCTATTAATAACTGCCAGTGTTAAAGGTGCACTCGGTACTTTAACCCAAATAAAAACAGCTGCACATGAAGAACAGTATGATAACATTATGTACTCTCACATAAGATGAAGGTGGTCGATATCTAGCAGAATAAAACTGACCTAAACC
The DNA here is from genome assembly GCA_036877575.1 of Botia almorhae. Classification (NCBI taxonomy): domain Eukaryota; kingdom Metazoa; phylum Chordata; class Actinopteri; order Cypriniformes; family Botiidae; genus Botia; species Botia almorhae. The sequence continues at coordinate 27,819 of JAZGTJ010002407.1, read as the reverse complement.
TTTGCTTTTGTGGGATGCTTCATCCGTGCTACTATAGGTCCAGCACAACTGCCATATAAGTCAAACACATGTCTATCATTTACTGGTTGACGAGAACAAAAATGTATTTGAATGAGGGCTCTATATAAATAGTGACTAAATGACACTCCTGGCACATTTTTGAGTGAAATACAGCACAAATCAAAATTATTTACAACAACAAAATAATAAAATAGTTCACAAATGTAAATTAAATTAACAGGATTCTGACATATTTACAGGTTTATGACATGATTACTGTCATAAGATTGTTACTTGTAGCATTTGTACTTTTATTAAAGCCGCAGGTGTAACTTTTGCCTCACTACTGCCATCTCTGTTTGAAACATAAAATTGCAGGTTACTTGAGTTATTTTTTAATGCTGTCAAATGCTAAACAACTTACTGTAAGAACAAGCTACAAACACTCCGTCATCTACAGTATCCAGACATGTGATATAGTAGCTGGATCTTTCTTCCTAAACATTATGTGTAAATATGATGGTGGTAGAATTACTATTTATATATGCAAAGTTGAAGTGGAGTGAAGTGAAGTTTACAACTATGTAATGGAATCAAAACAGTGCCATGAATCTTTCCAATGTACACTCAGATCTGAAGTACATGAAGATCTGCTGCAAGGAGGTGATGGTTCCAACGCATGTAATGTGTGTTTTAATGCTTAAAATTCCATTTGAACTGCACCAGAGCTCATTTGGAAGCGGACCCACCTTTTCAGGGGTCTCGGTTCTGCACACCAAGGTTTGAAAGGCAGCATTCACACTTATTTAAATAAACCACAGTCACATCAGACTTCATTTTAAATGAACCAGACCAGTGTGATCAAACCCTTACAGTACAATTTTTTAGGGACATCATTTGTGATTGACTTGTTGTAAAACTGTTAACATCACAAGATGTAGCTAACCACCATAGCATTCAAAATGATGACTGTATCTAAACAGGTTTCCTGGTAATTACAGTCCTACCACCCCCCCCCCTCACTCCTCCCCCCCTCCCTTTATCTGTGTATAAGAACGTTAACTGTTTTAATATTGCAGTTTACCAAGTAAACCTTCAGTCACTGAGCTCCAGAGCTGATGAGGGTTAGTAGTCTGTCTAGGCAGTAGTGTTAAGGTACTACCTAAAAAGCTAATGTTACCAAAGTTTGTAGCTAAACTTTTGTTTGTTGTAGATATTCTACATGCATGTCAATTGTAGATCAGATATCATTGTTATAAGCCATTGATATTTTGCAGTCTGCGACTGGTGTTTCTTTGCGTGACAGTGTTTGCAGTGATGAGCAATTTTGAACGTTTGATGTGATCAGTTCCCTCAAGGGATTTTGAGGGAGTCAGAAGTGACCAAACACAAAGATGTTTGCACATCATTGTAAGTACAAAAAAGGGGTCCAAACGAGCACCATACACTATACATTTTAATGGGCTCAAACTAGGCTCAGACAAACCTTCAAAAACTTGTTTAAACAGACATAGGGGCCAAGCAGGGCTACACCTCCTAGTTACACTGGGTTGGAATATTTAGCTTTTAATTAGCTAGTTATCAGACATGCTTTGACCATGCTGTGGCATATGTTTTGTTTTTAAGGATGTAGACCTGAAATACCCTGAGCTGTGAGGGTCTGAAGGTATCCAGATGACACCCATGGATGATACAGAGAAGCAGGGTACATTGGTGCTTCATGAAGAGGGCAGGGTTGCCCCTACACTTGCACCACCACCTACCTCTGCACCTTCCTTTTTTGTTGTTATTAAACAGGTGCATCCTGGTGAAGCTGGGAAGGACAGGGGAAGTTTGAAGGCCATTAATGAGGCCAGTAATATGGTGAAATCTACCATCACTGCAGCTGGAATCCATGCAGCATCATCTACATCGGTTGCAGGCACCGACACCATCACACATCCAGAGACCATGCCAGCGGATGCAAGATGTAAGGGCATCACCGTAACGCTGGACAACAACAGCATGTGGAATGAATTTTATAGGTGCCAGACTGAGATGATTCTAACTAAGCAGGGCCGTAGAATGTTCCCTTATTGCCGCTTTCGTCTCTCTGGTATGGAACCGTTCCAGAGTTACTTGCTGGCAATGGATATCGTTCCAGTTGATAACCACAGATACAAATGGACTGGCAAAGGATGGGAAACAAATGGGAAAGCGGATCCTCATATTTTTCGTTTGTTCGTACACCCGGAATCCCCTGCTACCGGCTTACACTGGATGCAATACCCTGTTTCATTTTACAGACTGAAGCTGTGCAACAATACTTTGGACCAGGAGGGCCATATTATTTTACACTCTATGCATCGGTACCTTCCACGGCTTCATATAATACCTGCAGATAAAGCCACTGGAGACATCCAGATAGACAGACCTGATGTTATAACGCTCCGCTTCTCCCAGACCGAGTTCTTTGCAGTGACAGCTTATCAAAACCTGCGCATCACCCAACTCAAGATTGACTACAACCCCTTTGCTAAAGGTTTCAGGGAGGAGGCGGTCAATGCCCGCTCATCGAAAGCCAAGAATGGGATGTCCACTGAAGAAACGGAGCTGAGCAGGGAGACAAAAACCTTGAGTAATCTGAAGACTCTGTTCATGAAGAGAAGCGCTGCTGCAAAGGTCAGCCAGACAAACGAGGAGAAGAAAGTTGTTAATGGTGATGGTCCTATTGTAGACAGAGATGTCACAACTGTGTGGTAAGCCTTGTTTTATGAACATGTGTAGATTTCCATGTGTACAATTATTAAACACTTTGGGATTTTGGGCCAGAAACACTACTGTCACGAGTGCTAATTGTAAACTCATGGTACCATTGTCCATACTTTGTAGAACTTGGTCTTTTGTGTTAGTGCAGCAATTACAAGTTGTCTTGATTTGTCTGTACTATTAAACTGGAAGTGCTATTCAGATAGCTTTTGTTTTTCGTATTTGTGAAGAGGTTTTTATTTTTTGCCTTAATTCTCAGTGTCAAATATTTGTACACATTTTCTTACGATTTTTTAAGGTTGCCCAATTTTTACCAATTTTTTCTTTTTTCTTTCTCTGAATGAAGTTCTAAGAAGCGACCAATGACTGGAGCATTTTCAGACTTCCTCAAAGGTGCTCATGTGAAGGTCAAACGGTTATCGCTGGAGAATATCCAGAAAAATGGTGTTGTCTTGCAAACAGCTACAGCTTCTACAGCTGGAAAACAAGAGGAGGTGACAGTATCATCCAATCCAGAAAACATATTACAGGAAACTGTGACGAGTGACACTCACAGATGTAAAAACACAGACACATCCTCAAAAACAGATGAAAATAAAATGGTAGTAGATGAACACACAGATGACAAGATTTCATTGCTGTCCGGTGACCATAAACCACCAAACTTGAATGAAAAGGGCAAGGAGACCCTTTCTTCTCTAAACTCTGAGGCCAAGCCTGAAGCACAGACAAAGAAAACCTTACCACACAAACGGCCAGAACCTGTACCCCTACCTCTCCTTGCTCAGTTTCTTAAACAGAGAAAGTCTAAAACAAGACCTACCACCACAACACCTAAAGCTCCTAGTTCATCCTTGGACTCTAAACTTGTCTTAACTAATGAAAGCTCATCTGACCTGATGTCTTCTGCTAGCGCCCATTTAGATTCACAATCATTGCTTATCTCATTAGCTCAAACATCATCATCAACAGCAGATGCCAGCAACGTGACATCTGTGTCCACTACATCCTTATCAACCTCCCTCATGCTGGAAGACACACAGACCCCTTTGAGACTTTCGCCGTCCCCATCTGCCAATGATCTGTTCCCTGCCTCTAATACTACTTCACCTGTTAAATCTAATGATGACCCAGCAGGTGACAGTATCTCTGATGGTTTCAATAATGCTGGTGCTGTTTCAATGCTAGGGCTTGACAACACACTCAGGTCTCAGTTGGACATTTCATCTGTCTTCACATGTAATACTTTGCATGACACTGATTCAATCACTACACCTGAAGTAAACACTGATGTTACCATCATTCCAGATACCCCCACGCTTACCACGTCTTACTCTGTTTTTGATGTTCCATCTAGTAAGAACAGTGAGGTTATTCCAAACCAGGAACTTGAGAGCCCAGTAGTTGAGAGTCAATGTGTTTCTGACAGCCTCTTGGAAAGCTCCAAAGGCTTGTGTTCTGAGCTTTATTGCCAGGATGTTCCTTCACATACTCTGTCCACACATGATGATTCCCTTTCCCTACCACTGGATGACCCATCATCCCCAGCTTTCTCCTTACCCAGCCCGGCTCCTTCGTCTCCTGACCCTTTCCCACCAGATCTGTTCTGTGACAGACCTGTACCTCCCAGAAAGACTCTGGATTCATTTCCAGAAAGACTGTTGGATTGCACAGGAATACCTTCTTCTGAACTTTTCACATTAGGTTTGTTCTGTGACAGGCCTGAATCTTCTAGAAAGACTTTTGATTCATTTCCAGGAGGGCTATTGGATGGACCATTCGCTTTAGGAAATTCATTGGCACCAGGTCTGCAGAACAAGTCCACACTTTCCAGAGAATCGGTTGACTTGCTCTCTCAAAGTCCATGCTCTGGTAGACCAGGTACTGTTGATGACATGCAATCAGCTGTTAATGGTAAGAGCAGTGAGTCAAGCATCCAGTCCTCTCATGGAAGCGCTTTAAAGAAATCCAATAAAAAACAGGTAAAAATGAGAAAGTTGAAGCACAGTGAAGCAAATGATGTGTTTAAGGGACCTGTACCTGCCCCAATGCAGCCCAGTCTGGAGGACGTAGAAGGCCAGTTATTTGTCTCCTTCACGTCAAAGGTACAAAATGGTCAAGCAATGCTTCTAATGTCTAAAAATGATGAAAAAAATATATGTATCTTGACATTCTGTGTTGTCTGTACACATTACTACATGTATGTATAGACCGCTCTCGAGCTTCACCTTGGAGATGATGCCAAAATAGAGTCGACCCAAAAAACATTGAGGAATTCAGAAGGTAAGAACAAACATGGTTACAGTGAAGAGAATCCTCCTCTACAGTCCTCTGGATTATTCTTTGTTTTTTCCTACAGGTGAAAGCAGTGGAACTGTAGAGGAAAAGGTCGAGATGCTTAAGACAGACCTTTTACGTGATCTGAAAGTGATGAAACACAGACAGGTCATTCATCCTGTGCTGCAAGAAGGTTTGAGAACTTTCTCAACATGGTTTGGACGTCTCCATGAGTCTCATGCTCATTAGTTAACAGTCGTCATCTTTTCTGCCTTCTCTTCATAGTTGGGTTGAAACTGAACTTGCTTGACCCCACCCTGGCAATTGACCTGCAGTATTTGGGCGTTCAGTTGCCAATCCCTCCACCTGCACTCATGCATGAAGGAAGTTCAGCATCTTCACAGGGTAACAGCTTTGAATAAACTCCAGGCTATCAGTATTGTGTGTCATGGTAAATAACGATCTGGGGTTTTATTGTAATGAATGCCGTTTGTTTTTCTGGACCTTCTAGCCCAGTTCATTTCGAGAACAGGGAAAACCACTGACATCACACAAATTAAAGGTTGGAGAGAGAAGTTTGCTGCTTCAGGTTCCATGAGTGAAGGTATGTAATGCAGTACATTGTCTCCTTCTTTCAATTCCGTATTTATAACAGCAGCCTGTTAAATATTCAAGAAACGACTAAAAACTCAAATATTTCATCTTCACTTCCTTAACTAATCAACTAACACACCGCCACTACCTCTACTTCTACTTTTATTAAAAATAATAAATCTGACTTCTTACACTGTGCTGGAATGCCTGTGACCTGTTTATAGCACTTATTCATTGTTGCTCTTATAGTTTTTGCTTCCTTGCTTCCTTGTCCTCATTTGTAAGTGGCTTTGGATAAAAGCGTCTGCTAAATGACTACATGTAAATGTGATGTTATACTGCATGCAGATTGGCCTAAAGTTTGTTGTTTATTTTGATCACATTTCTTTTGCAGGTGTACCGAGCATGGATACCGGGCAGAATAACCTCTCTGCCTTCTGCAGTGACATGCTGGATGAGTATCTGGCCAGTGAGGGCAAACTGATCGATGAACGAGCTGCCAACTTGTCCCAGACTGACACTACGTCTGTGGCATACCAGCTGCCCACTAAGAGCACTAGTTATGTTCGTACCCTGGACAGTGTGCTTAAGAAACAAGTACCTCCCTTCATGTCCTCTACCTCCACACTTCCATCTCCAACATCCAATAAAGTCAAGTCAACAACATTCAAGACCAAAGTGGGCAGAAAGGCTAAAAAATATCTGAGATCTGGTAAAGGAAAGCGAGCTCTCACTACTGCACAACCAGCCAGCAGTGAGGACAAACTGCTTTTGAGCTTAAAAAAGCCCCAACAAAGCAAGAGATCCACGGTCATGAAGGTCACAAAGGGTGCGGAAAAGCTTTTTGTAAAAACTCCTGCAGTGACACCTTCTGATAAGACTCCCAGGGTTGAGGTCTCTGGATCTACAGCAGTGAGCTCCATAGGTGGACGCAGTCCTGGTTTGCCCAAGACTCTGGTGAAGCTGATGGATGTAGAAGATGGAGCGGTGTGGGAAGGCAAACCTCGTACCTGTATCACAGAAGAAAGAGCAGCCATTGCTCTAGCTGCTCTAATCACTCTCGAGGTACAACTCAAACTGAGGCATCTTACCTGCTTTATGAGGACACATTTTGCATGTCTATACTCAAAGCATGAGTAACTCATTAATAGGGCTGCGCAATATATCAGTTGCATATTAAATACTGCATATGTGTGTATTGCAATATGCATTTTGCAATAATTTGCAATTATTGAATGATTATAATATTTTACAAGCTTGTATAGAGTTTCATGTTGATGCAGATAGAGAGACAGCTCCTCACATACTGTATATCGCATTATTCAGCAAGTAATTGCGTATCGCATGTCATGCAGGCTACATTTAACTGCTTAACATGCTAACATGTTTGAACTCCTCTTCTATGTTTGACCTGTCGTTTTCTTCTGCTTTAAGGGTGCATCTAAAGGAAACCCTGATGCTTTGAGAATTATAAGGCGTCGAGCACCGCCCTGTCTGAACGTCTTCTGCAGGCTCGGCTGCGTGTGTGCCAGTCTGCTGCACCGGAGGCGTCATCATCACTGCGGCAAACCAGAGTGCATGTTAGGCTGCAGCTGTCTGCGGCGCAAAGTTATTGCACTGAAGATCCCCAAAGAGGAAGAAAGTCCAACAGAGGAGCCTGAACATCTATCAGAGGAGAACAAAGTGAAATGGAAGAAGACCAAAAAGAGAAAGACGTATGGTGAGTGTGTTCTTCACCACAAGCATGACGATCGCTTCAGTGTGATTTCAACACTTCTGTTCATTGAACTGAGTTCCTGTGTTCATCTGCTGCAGTTCTAACAGATCCTGAGGCAGCGCCGGAACCGGCCAAACGTGTCAGCACCCTGTGGTTTGAAAGCAGAGAAGATTCTGATTTAGAATCTCTGTTCTCCCCTCCTCCTCCAAGAGTTCCCTCACCAGCACTGCTGGCAGAAGAGCTACAACAAGACCTGGAGAACTTCCTCAGTCCCTCCAGACAGAAACGAGTAGGATGTCCAGACTCAATATTCTCAGTATTCATTCATCATTATTACACAGTATTAGTTACCAAGCATTAATTTAACGTTCCTGAAGCCCTTCTTATTGCCATTTCTATGTTTGTATAGTTTCAAAAGTTCCTTACGGTGCACACTTAACACCTTGAACTCTCTTCAGGTGGGAGAGAAAAATCTGAATGTGATGAAGGACAGTATGGAGAGCTTTCAGACTTGTGCCCGCGTGAGGCCGTTTGGCTGGAGTTCTCCTGATAAACAGAAAACGGTGAGACTCATATGAAGGTTGGTGTATTATCTGCTTATTAAAATCAGAGAAACTGTACTAACAAAACCTTTGTATTTTTAGCCGGTCAACCAACATCACATCTCGCAGGTGTCCACGCAAGGTGAGTTTCAGTCTCTCTGATAATCAGTTCATAGCTGGTCTGGTCGTAGTTTATTTCAAATACATCAAGATTAATAAAAGGATTGGGTAACACTTTATTTTACAGTGTCTTTGTTAAACATGTTGCATGTACTTACTACAACAATAACCGTTAATTATTATTTTAAACATAATTATAACAGTTAAGCATTAAAAGCTTTCAAGATTATAGGGCTTTAAATATCTTGAATGGAATCAGAAACACTAGTCCTTAACCAACATTGAGATCCTTCTGATTTTTTGTATGTTTCCTCACAGATATTGAGGAGGGTGAGCTTGTACCTCTTAATTTGTCTGGTCCTACCAAACGTCTTGAGATGGTGTCTGAGTGCAGCTGGTCGAGTACAGTCCGCAGAGACGAGGTGATGCGGATAGTGTGCGAGCACATGGCTCAAGATCGACTGAAACATCCTTTCTGGGTTGGCAAGTATTACATTCAGCCCGTTTCCAAGACTCTGCAAGAGGCAGAGGAGGGTTCTGTTTACACCTACAAAGTCACCATCTCTCAGCCTGTGGAGAAGAATGATGATGAGAAGGTTACACCCAGTGACTCTGAGTCCAGACCGCCGGTGGAGAAGATAGAGGTGAAAGGTCTGCCGTTCCTCTCCAGATGTTCTCCAGCTGGTCTGCTGAAGGCCGAGATAAAAGCACCCGATGCCCCGGGCCACATAATGGTGAGCAGAACCATTTAGAATTAATTAGAAATAAGCTTTTCAATGCAGTAAAAAGGGTATTGACTGTATACACATTCTGATCTTGTTGTCAACCATTTAGTTGTGCACAATAATCAGAAAGTTTTGTTTTTTATCAGTTTAATTCATCATAATTAGCTTTCCCTCTAAAACATCACCTTTATCCAGGTCCATATGGCTGGAATCACCAAGAATGAATGAAAGCTACAATAATATTACCCAATAACCATATTTAGGCATTGTGTTCTTATTTAGGTTTCTATCAGTTAGAGCATTAACTTCAGAGCATCATAACCTTTTGATCAATTGTTTTTGCAGGTGAATGGAAAGACGTACCCACAGGCCAAGCTAGAACTGGGAAGTATGGGGGCTTTGCACCCGGCCAATAGACTGGCAGCTTACATCACAGGTCGAATATGTCCAGTCAGTCAGACTGGATCTAACATGGTAACCACAGCAACCACTTCAAAGGCCTCTACCACTGTTCCGGTCAATAGCATGACCACGGTAACCTCAGTTACCAGCCCATCTGCTTCTACAGCCACCCCAGTCATCAAAACCACAGGTAAGTCAAGCAGTGAGAAGCTTCTGGTGTTCACAGTGTTTTCTGTATCATCCAGTGTTGATAGAATTCCAGACATCTACAGCAGGGCTCTCTAATCCATGTTTCTAGAGGTCCACACAACTGCAGAGTTTAGCTCTGATCTACTCCAACACTGAATGTTTCTGTCATTCCAAAGATCTTGATTAGCTGCTGCAGGTGTGATTCATTAGGGCTGGAGATAAACTCTGCAGCTCTGTGGACCTCAGTGGAGACCTGATTTGACACAAATCTTGTGTATGTCTAGAGTCATTTAACACTGTCAGAGTCATGCAGCTTTATTTGAATTGTGTAATCGCTGGGTTACGCTGCTCTACTTGGCCCTGATTTGCCTTGAGTTGGAGTCAGTCTGATCAATTGTGAAGTCATGTACTGACCAGCCAGTTCAAATCGAGCTGGGTCACAGTACTTAAGAAGAAATGGAAATGACGAATAAGCCTAGCAGATGGGACAGTCACATATTTTGGTTGTAGTTCTGGTTTGTGTAGCATAAACCAGCCTTGACTTGTTAAGTGTCAGACTTAACCTGCTCTTATTTGTTTCTACACAGTGACCACGCCCCCAGTGGGACAGGTCTTCACCCAGTTTGTGGTCAAACACATCAACACTCAAAATCTGCCCAGCACTAGCAACCCTCACTTAACACCACCAAAAATTGTCATCCCTCCGGGGGCACCTGGGGTTGATCTCTCTCCTTTAAAACCAGGCCCGGTAACCCACGTGTCTGAGCCCTTGAACTACACAGGGAGCATCAGTTGCCCCACTGTATCTAAAGTCCAACCCCCCACCATAACCGTCCTCAATAAATCACCCAGCCTGCCTCTGGGTAAGCCTGGTTTCTTGGTTTGTCATTCTGTGTATGTGTTTCCCTCTCATCTCCTGGCAGAGTTTAAAATACTCAGTCAGTGTGTCTTCATACGGTGTGTTTTGTGATGTAGGAACGGCAGCATGATCTCTTACTGCTGCCATCTGTGACTGTTACAATGTAAATGTTTTACAAAGGGTCCAAAGTTCACGTTTTGATCCACCTGCTAATGGCAATTGAATTGATTGAATGTCTTAGCCAAAAATATTTCTTAATAGACACACAATTGTATTTTTTTGTCCCCATTTCTGTCCATGTTTTTGACACATGGGTCTCTTATGAAAATGTAACGCTGCATTTTGATTTTTGTGAATGTGTTTGTAAGGTGTTAATTTTGGACCCTTTTCTCACATGCTTCATTTGATGCAGAAACGTTCCTAAAATCATCTGACTGTGACATCACTCATCATACCTTCCATCCTCTTTATGCTGATTGGTGGAAAGAGATGTTAAGATGTCTGACTCTTGTGTGTCAGTGGTGAAAAGATGATCTTTGCTGACCAAAACCTTTGCTGTTCTCAGGTGGTTCTGCTGTAACTCCAGCCCCCGTCTCTTCTGGATCTCCCACCTCTGGGAAGAAGACCGTTTTGATTACAGTTGTGTCCCGTAACACAGCGTCCACCAGCAGTGCTCCTCAGAATCAGTCTGTGACACACATTCGTCCTCCACAGAGCTCAGGTCAGAAGATGATGCTGCAGGTGGTGAAGACAGCTGATGGGAGCACACTGTACCGTAACCCCAGCGGTCAGCTCGTCCAGCTGGTGCCTCTCAGTCAGATCAAATCCCTGAATCCCAACATCCTCTCTCAAGGTCCAGGTAAGTGGTTCTGCAGGAACAGCTTCAGGAGAACATGCAGTTATGAAGAGCGCAAGCCCCCATTGAATGTGAACTTAAGCAATATGACTGGCCTGCTCAAATTCATGTTCTTTTGTACAGATGTTGGTCCCATCAGCGCATGTTCAGTTTACCCTGCAGCATACCTTTATCACCATGTTATTTTATGAACATTTTAATACAGATTTAATATGTTAGGATCATATTTAATGTTTTTAAAGATTATGTACAGATGTACACAATAAGCATGATGTAAACAACTGCTTTAATATAAATTTATAGAAACACAAGTGCATAAACAATAATAGAGAATACGGCACGTTTTAGTAATGAAACTGACGCTGCTTCAGGCTTCAGACAGCAGCTCAAACAATGAATAAATATCATGTGAAAAGTGTATTACGATGTTCTTCACGTCTAAACTAATTGTGCTTCATTCTTTCTGCAGTGACCATGTTCCGTTTGCCCACAACAAATGCAGTTTCTGTAAATAAACCTCAGCATGTCAGTACAGTCACATTCACATCATCCAGCCCAGCAGACCAAACACAGACAAAATCTACAGTCTCTGTTCCCATCTCCACGTCTTCATCTGCGAGCGGCCAGCCAGTCACTCTCACCGCCTCCAAGCCAGCGTCATTCAACAGACCCCCTTCCCCCCTTCATGTTTCCCCAGGTGGTCTGGCTCAGTCTGGTACCTGCGCATTAAGAGTTCTGCCTCCAAACAGTGTTGACGCCCCTGAAGTGAGCGCCCCAGCGTCATCCTCCAGCCTGTCTCAGGACAGCTGTACTTTGCTCAAGCCTGCAAGTGAAACAGCGCAGAACCCTGAGACCACTGTTCCTGTGAGCTCAGATTCAACAGAGAGGCCCGTCAGTTCAGTGCAGATGTTGCCTGACGGCCCAGCATGCAGTGAGCCAGGAGAACTGGACAATTTGAGTTCGGCTGCTAATTCCAGTGTGAACGAGCGAGAGTTTGATATGGATCAGGATGACGGAACGGTCGATTCAGAAATAACAGATGACTCAGACTTATACAGTGAAGATGACCAATATGACGCACACAGCGTAAGAACTTACAAAAATCTAACGGTGGCTGTTTTTACCTTTCTCTGTATGTTTGACGTTTGTTTAGGCTGGTTTTTATTGTGCTGTTCTCCAGGATTATGACACAGAGAGCCAGACTGAGTTTGTGGATGATTTGGATTCAGAGGCGAAAGACATTGCAGAGATAATGGTTGATATAGAGACAGTTGAGGAGTCTGCAGAGAAACAAAATATCGCACGACTGAGAGCGTCGGCCAGAAGAGAACGGCGACATCAGAGGTAACGCGTGTGATTAGAGGTACGGTAGGCAGTAGCTTTGAAAACAGAGTCCCGCCCCCCCGCTCCATAGCCACGCCTCCTCCAGCACGTAAACACGCTGATTCAGAAAATATCGCCTACCCTGCCTTTACTTTTGCATTAAAAACTTTAATTAGCATTGTTTTATTATTTTGACTTGAAATCTTGTGGAAATAGACGTTACTTTAGAGCTGAAATGTATTTCTGTCCACAACACATGACAGCATAACCTGTATGTTATGTTTTGTAGCCTCCAGAAGCACATTAAAGAGGTGAAGAAAAAAAGGGTAAGTTTCATGACCCTCAAAAACTCATTACTTGTGTTTTCTGATATACAAATATACAACACTGGCTTCTATTTTGTACATTGTACAACTGCTGGGTGTGTCATCAGAGGGTTGTGCAGGAGCGAGTGAGGCGCAGTACGTTGAGAGAAAGTTTTCTTCAGCTTCAGGCTGCTGTCAACAAGGCCGATTTTCTTAAGATCTCCAAGATGAGCATCCTCACGCTGGTTTGTTGTTGGCTTGATCATAGTAGTTCCTGTTTATAACAGATATTGTTGATACTGTTTTAATAAAAAAAAAATGTATATTTCAAGGCTCAAAAAGAGATTGAGTCTCTAGTTCAGCAAGAATGCCAGCTGCTGAAAAGAAAAGAGAGGATGAAACTGCAGAAAGAGCAAAACCTGCAGACACTTTCCAAATTGACTGGTAAGACTCCTTCAGACTGTAATGTAATCAGAGTGTAGCACTGCATCTTACACCACGTTGCTTATTTTAAGGCATAGTTTGACCAGAAATGAAAGTCCTTCTGTCATTTACACACCCTGTCATTCCAAACCTTCTGAGGAACACAAAAGAAGATATTCTGAAGAACCAAACAACAGTGTAACCCATTGACTTCCAATGTATATACACAAAACCACAGAGACATTTCTCCTAATATTTTCTTTTGTGGTCCTCAAAAGCAAAAGTCATACGGGTTTGGAATCGTTTTTGGGTGAACTGTCCCTTTAACATCTTTTAATGGGTGAATGGCTAAACTGGGAAGTGTGTGAACTGTTTTTCGCTGACTTGCGTTCTGTCTGCTGTTCTTCACAGACAAGAGTGTGGAGTCCATCAGCCAGAAGCTGAGAGAAATCATTGAAAAACAGAAAGCTCTGGAGACCCAAAATAAAGCAGCACAGATGAATTCCCAGCAGATGACGTCCAAATCTAAACACACATCTGTTGATGCCGCTAGTAAATTGAAATCTTTAGCGATGCAGAAGAAAGTAAATATTCCTCCCAACCTCACATCTCCCGTTACACCAATAGACTTAAGTCTGAAGAAAGCAAGAAGCCTGGAAACATCTGAAAGTATAATGAACTCCCTGTCACCCTCAAAACCTGCTGCTCCTGACAGCAGCACAACCCCTCCCACAGCTGCTAGTTCCACTCATCCTAAAACATCACTCTCCATATCAAGTCCTCTGAAACCTGCTGCAGTCCCACGAGAGAGAACCCGACCGAACATCCTGTCCCGATCCCAGTTTCTACCAGTATCTCCAGTCAAAGAGCCTCATGTAACTAATGGTTAGTCCTTAAGAAAACAAGACACATGTACATACAATCTCCAGTTGGCTGTTGGAATAGTGGAAGATCATTGGTTTAGAAACTGTGAAGGCTGAATGTGTGGTGTGTTTTGTTCAGTGTGTGTTCCTCAGTTGATTCCTCTGGTGAACACGATGGTTCCATGCAGTCAGATCATAACTCTAAACAACCCTCTTCAGCCCATCAGCATCATCTCACAGGGGCTTCAGCAATCCAGCACACCCGGTTAGTATTAGTGATGCTTGTAAAAACTCAAATGATCGAGCGAGTACAAGTACAGGTCAACAGTCTTCTTACCTAGATTTGACCATAATCTGATGGTCTAACCCCGGAACACGGTAATAAGGTTTTTATAATTTGATCTGTCTGGTACGATTTCCCGGGAAATGTCAGTTCAGCTTATTTCACTTCAAGATATGTCATGAAAAGTATGTAAAGTAACCTGCGATTTTATGAGCTTTAAACATTTCCTCATCTATTATTGTGTGTTTGTCTTTACTCAGGCGTTGCGTCTGTGTCCATGTCAGTTCCTTCAATGTCTCGCCCAGCTGGAGTGGAAAATCCTCTTTCTGTACTGCAGCCTCAGTTCTTCAGAATTACAAACAGTCCTGTTCAGATGAACACAAATGGTAAGTTCAGATTTCTGCTGACGTCTTTCTATAGACTGAAGTGGATAGTTGTTTCAAATTATATTTCTGTGCCGTTTCTTTTATGACGTTATTCTGGACAATATTTGTTTATTTTATAATGCCTCATTTGCAGTAAACATCTCCAAAGTCATTTCTCTGGTTCCAGCAGTGAAGAATCTGGTGGGACCACAGCTAGCTGAACAGCAAGATGCCACACCAGCTGCCCAGACTCAGCTGACCTCTATCCTTGCACCTGTAGAGGCTCGTGTGAAAGCCCAGGATGTTGAAATCCCTCAGCTGGAGGAAACAGAAACTGCTGCGCATCAACCTGAGCAGCTTGCAGGAGGAGATACGTTCAGCGCATCCGTCGCTTGCCCCAAAGCAGACGCACTGCACAAGAAGAGTGAAGAAGACAGCAATGATTCAGAGGATGAAAATCTGATGTCCTTGCTAGATGAACTTGTTCTTCTCAGTCAGCAGCTGAGTAACGACGCTCCAGATCCCTCAAATGAAGATCAGCAAGATATGGAAGCAGGTGAAGAAGACAACCAGACGAATGCAGAACGCGACAATGCCCGCGCACTCAGTCCCTTATTCCTCACGCTTGATGAAGATCTGATGTCTCCAGAAGGCTCTAAAGATGAAACAGATGATATCCCACCCAAAGTGGATGACTTGGTGAAAGTCATCTTCGGGTCGGAATCACCTTCAGTTGCTTCTGAATCTGGAGTTACAGCAGCATCATCATCATCATCATCGAGGGTTGCGAGTCCTCCAGCTCCAGCGTGCAGTGATGCTCTCTCTCCACCGCCTCTGTTACACATGAAAGCTGCGTGCGAAGCGGCCGGGTCGGTCCAGCCCGCCGGTGACGGCTCTAATGTGGCCTGGCGGCCGATGCCTAAACTGGTTCCTTTAGGGTTAAAGGGTCAAGATGTTGTTCTAAATAAGACGTCTGGATCATCGGTTCTCAGAGTGGACTCACATGTGGAAGGTGTTGCTAAACCACACACATGAACGACCAGTCAATCAATCAATCAGGTATAGATGCTGCTTAATTGAACATGTTTATGTACAAACTGAACTTTTCATGTATTTATTTATTAAAGGTCCTGCTGTAGCAGCGGGTGCCGCCTGGTGTGCCTCTGGTATTTCCAAAGAACTTTTCCTCATGTTTTCATTGTGTTTGTCTGTTTTACTATGTGATGACTGAAACACTACTCAACCCGCAGAATGTGTCTGTGTGATTTTGCTTTTGAGTGAATGTTAAAAAATATGCTTTGTTACTCTTCATAGCAGTTGTTGTTAACTTGTTTTAACCTCTATATTGGAGCGTATGGTTTCAAAGTGTAAAAGTAAACTGGCTGTTTGAACAGGATTCATGTTTCTCTTGTAGTGCGTAACAGAAGTAAACTGCTGGTAATTGTTTTTGCTGGTCATTTTGTGGGATTGTTAGGGTTAAATTTGCCCAGTGACTTTAAATATAAGAACCGTTTCACTCTTGACTTCATCTGTTAATCAGATACACAGATGTCGTGTCTTTGCATTTAGTAGATCATTATCTAATACACTCGTTAAGTTAATGCATGTTCTATGACTATTGGAGCAATAATGTTCAATTCTGTCGGTCTGTTCTCTGGAAAAGCTACTGTATATACATATAAAACATAATGAGTGCCTTGAGAAGCATCTTCTGTATGTGTACTGCAACATAGATTTGTATATTAGAGAATAATCAAACAAACAACAAGCATATTAACGATAGAAAAACAGTGCATCATGTTTTCATCTCATAATACATGTTCTTTGGTTTCTCTTGTCAAAAGGATTCAGTTCATTTAACATCTGGTTTTGTGAATGTTTTGTGGAATTCATCCACGCTCAACATCCACGTGTGCAGCATCAGCATCATAAAGGTTACTGAATGAAACTTGTGTCCAGTGTGGGGACTCGCTGCAGGTCCTCCCACAGTTTCATCTGAAGTAGAAATCTCTATGCAACTCTTTGTTTTAGATGTACAAGAAACACGTGTGTGATGGGTCATAAATACACACACGCTTCATAGGAAAACATGCTTAACACGCGACGTGTCATTGTTTCCAACATGTTATTGTAAATGTTATTTTACGCTACACTAGTTTGTTTGGTAAATGAGCTTTATGCTATGTGTGTATTCGCTGAAATGTGACAGATTTCATGTGTATTGTACATATGTAGGATAAACCGCTTTTTTGGTAGACTGTCAAACTGTCTGTTAAAGAGACTTATTTTTTTAAATGCTATAAATGAATCAGTGCTTTCTCATCCTCTGTGAAAGAAATATTACATGTGTTCAAATCAATAAATATGTGCAAAAGAATTACTTCTCTCATCTCTAATCATGGTTCAGGTCATTATGATTTCAACATGTAAACTGTGTTGGGTGCCGGAACAGCTGCTTCATATTGTTGCCTTCATCATCATCATCTTTACTTTGGACGACTGCAACAACACCTGCCAGGTTGCGTGGATGGTCAACCTGCTCACTGAAGCCTCACAACTACTGCAATGTCTCAATGCATGTCTAGATCATTCAGAGCCAAGAGTTGTCTCTCTCAGAGAGGTCAAACAAATAAAATTGTATTAATTGCATGAAAACATGGCAAATGGCAGAATTTATTGCACATTTCTTGCATACCCCAAACAATCTCAACAAAGTTGCACGAGGTTTCTGACTGTTCACATTAAAACTGTTTTTATTTCGGCAGGTTGATGGATTTATTTGATGCAGTCTCATAACGTCCCCACTGCGCTCGTCAGCGATTCCACCAGCTGGAAGTAATTATACTTAATATCATAATCCATATCATACCAGAAATTCACTGTGAAGACAAAAAGATCATTTCCATTAAAGAACAAGACGATATATTATTATTTCATGTTCACTGAACTAATGAATCCACACGTCACTAACCTGCTATACATCCATGAGATTGTCGCACATGATGGAACCACAGCGAGGGCAGATACAGCATCTCTCCTGCTTGAACCCTGCAGTGCAGAGGATTAGCCAGCCTGTAGGAGGGATATTGCTCATAGTCAGGATTCAGAGGGTCTACAGGAATCCAGGGCACCTGAGGAGAAACACCATACAGGAGTTAGATAACAGAAACATATTGTACAGAAGCGTGTGAGAACTCTCTGCTTTTATGCTCTGACATGTAAATACTTTAATGAATTTAGAGGCACATATTGACAAAAACACTTTTTTACTAACTTTGGCTGAATCTTCTTCATCCACTATTTCAAATTGTCCATCTTGTTTCTGTCTGTATGTTGCAGGCTGGTACAGCTCTGTAAATCCACAAAAACAGCACAATGAACACAGTTTGTGTCTTTAAAACAGAACGGGTCAAATTAAGGGATTATTTGGGTATTTAGAACCACAATAATGACTCCAAAACAATCAGTGTTGCCGTGACTCCCAATGGATGATGTCTTACCGTATGGTATGAAAGGTCTGTCAGTGGGAGGCAGCAAAATAAAGTCTTTATGTCCAGATATCACACAGTAAAGATTCTCATAGTGATCCTTGTGCACTACAGAGGGAAACAGGAGCAGTATGTGTTTACTATTCATTGTGTTGAGAATCTCTCATTTAATTTAAGACAAACTCACTCGACGTCACCGCACTTTCCTCCCCTAACCAGAAATTTACAGCATCAGGCCGTTTTCCTGAAGACAAAATAAACAAAAATACAATCAAAATGACACGTAAGATTTCAGACTCTACAACATCACATTATTGTCACAGATTGATTTGTAAACCACACGTGGAGGTGTGATCGCACCGAGAGCTTCACTCATCCAGGGAATGTGAGTCTGCACGTCTCCTGTCAGTTCTGGTAACTCCTCGGTCAGATTGGAGCACTGCTTCTGAACATAAAACACACCACTGCACCTCGCGTTTCCTTCTATCACATCCAGCAGAGAGGAGAAGCTCATCTGACGCTCCTCTGGCATCACAAAGCGATTCCCATTGACAGCGTCTGCGTATCCATTGGGAGTCACGGCCACACTGATTATTTTGGAGCCCACTTTCTCTCTGTGCAAATAACAAGAACAGTTCAAAGTTTTAAGGATGTAGACCTGTTTAAGGACATGCTGAACGCTGCCATCTGATTGGCTGACCTGAGGTATGCAGGGTTCCATTTACACAAAGCTGGCCAATCACTGAAGGCGTTGCGAATGATGCACGGCTTGTTGGGGCCAATCCAATCACGATAAAACTGAAGTGGAGAGAGAGGCTCATCCAGGTACGGTACTGCTTCATTTAAATAAAGCTCTGAGAGAAAGATCACAACAGTACAGAATAATGTATATGCAGACATGAGCAAGATTATTAAGTTTCCGATTATAAAGAGATGTGATGTAAATAACTCACCTCGCGCTTCTATAGGAAAATCTGTCAAACATTTCTTCACTCTTTCCATTCTCAAATGCGCGCGCGGTTAAAATACAATCCTGTAATCATCTTCAAATACTCATCATGCGCTTTATCGCCTCATATATAAAATACAGTGAAATATTCAAACAGGTCATGATTTAAAGTGACGCTCACACGCGTGTTACACTCGCTAGTGTTATGACACGTGTTTTCCGCTCATGCGCAGAAGTGACTCTGTATTTCCAGCTTGTCTCCCTCTGCTGGCCAGAGGCGACACCGCCACGGCAATTAATTAATTAAAATGTCTTTTATTAAGGCAATTAACGTAGTAACACCGATACAGAATATCTGATGTTCAGAATTATTTTACTTAAATAATGTATTTGATGACAGTACAAAGCAATAATTCCCTAAAATAATTTATTATAAATAAGTTATTGTCACGCCTTGGAGAGCAGCGTCACGCTGGCTGTTAATTAGCGCACACGCGTCTCTGAGACTCTGAGACTCTTTCCTCGTTTCCTGTGAACGGTTTCTCGTCTCATGGACCATAAGGAACATGGATGAGGAGGCATCCCTCGAAAGTTACTTTGACCAGAATATTGTAAGTTGATTTTCTCAAAATGAAAGTTAAACAGGCCCATTGGTGACCCTTTACTAGCTAAAAATTAAATATTACTGAGATACATGTAGTCACGATTCATATTTTTCCTTTCAACGTTTGCATATTTTTAACATAATTTTTGCATCGTGTCCGTAAGTCCATAAATCTGACCTTCAATCTGACGTCTTACTAAATTAAATAAATAAAAATATACAGGCAAGTGAAAATCAAAAATGTACAACTAAATAAATGAAGAGTTTAATCTGAAATAAATATGTGCAATACATTACACAAATGTAACAAACTGCAAGAAATTAGTTAAAAGAAGTTCATTGAGAATTTTAACATTTAAATATTTAAATAACATCCATATGCAATACAGTGCATTAGAAATATTTGTGATACTATTAACGATTGCGTTTAAGCGTTTTATGTGTTGCTGACTGTCTCTGTTCTCGTGAAGGGTTCATCTGATTACATCTTTGAGACAGATCTGGGTCTCCAGGGTCCAGCTCCACAGCTCCAGGATTCCTCGTTCCTCTCCTCCTCCATAACCTCTCAGGAGAAAGATCTCACTGAAGACTTGGACCTGAGCTTCTTACCTGATGACCTGGGCACTCAAGATGAACCGTCGCTGGATGAAGACCCCAGCAGGAATGAAGACAGTGGCATTTACTGTATGCCAGGAGAATCCACAGACACTGACTCCAGTAATGCTGTTCAAAACACATCTCAGTTCTGCAACCTCCCAATGACCCCCATGACCCCTATGACCCCCATGACCCCAGTGGCGGAAAGTTCAGGCATCATCCCTCAATTACAGTAAGACTTTTTTTACAGTAGCCAAATATACCTGTAGTTTAGTTAGTTACAGCCACTTGTGAAGCTACAAAACTTCTTATTATTGTTTATTGTCATTATTATTGTTATTCCATGACAAATGCACACATTCACTGACACTGTACAAGTTCAAACCTGTTTTTAATCATGTACAGGAATATTGTGTCAACAGTAAATCTTGCCTGTCCTCTGGACCTGAAATCTATCGCTCTTCAAGCTCGCAATGCTGAGTACAATCCAAAGGTAAACATTCCTTTTATATGCAGGTATGACATTGTACAGAATGTGACGTGCCTGTAATTTCCATGTACAGTGCAGCCAGTACTGTAACTCTTACTTTCTCCACACTTCCCTTTGAAAAGCGTTTCGCTGCAGTTATAATGAGAATCCGAGAACCGAGAACCACTGCTCTTATATTCAGCTCTGGAAAAATGGTCTGCACTGGAGCCAAGAGGTGCGTGATATATATTCCCAGTTCTAAGTATGATGCAGTACTGTAAGATGACTGTAAATCTTCTAGCCTGAGCTTGGTATAGTCTCAGATGTGTTACCTCCTGTTTCTCGTTTCCATTCTTTGTCTTTTCAAGCAGTGAGGAGCAATCTCGCCTTGCTGCACGCAAATACGCTCGGGTGGTACAGAAGCTGGGCTTTCCTGCCAAGTTCCTTGACTTCAAAATCCAAAACATGGTGGGAAGTTGTGATGTTTGCTTTCCTATACGACTGGAGGGACTGGTCCTCACTCACCAGCAGTTCAGCAGGTCTGCACAGGGAACTGCAGGTTCTTTCCTGCCTTTATATAGTCTAAAGAACTACAAATAACCTTTTGTGAAACAGGAAGGTTCTACAGTTTAAAGGTTCTTTATGGAACCATAAAACCAAAAGTGGTTTAAGATTGTTAGTTCAGTGTTTACAGGCCTCTGTACAATGTAGGTTGAAATAACAGCCATTTTCTAAACACGGTCAACCCTCCTGTCCCTCAAGCTATGAGCCGGAGCTGTTTCCTGGTTTGATATATCGCATGGTGAAGCCGCGTATTGTTTTGCTGATTTTTGTGTCTGGAAAAGTTGTGCTAACAGGTGCAGTATTTTATTAGTCCAAAGCATCCTGTCTCATTATAGTCATGTGATAAATTAGTTTTGTATGACCATGTGTAACTGCTGTTTCCAGGTGCAAAAGAGAGATCAGAGATCTATGAAGCCTTTGAAAATATCTACCCCATCCTGAAGGGATTCAGGAAACAGTAGAAATGATGCACTTAAACATGACGCATGTACACGCCTGTATATGTGCCTTTATGTGCCTTGTGTCAGTGCTGTTTGTATAGTTCAAATGCAATAATCAATCTTTTGTTGTTGCACGTGGTTTAATGTCTTTGATTATTTTGTGTATTTTGTCTGTGTTGGTGAGGGTTGTTAAAATACTGGCATCGCAGTGGAAAGTTAATGTTTTGTTAAATACTGGACTGTCAGATTGAACAGCTGTTCACTTTGGAGATTATATTGAGACTTTTGTCTCTTATGTGTTGTAGCTGCAACTTACTGATGTAAGCAAAATAAATGTACTTTTTTTTATTTGCAAAACAAGTTGTATTTATTAATTTTGAACCATTCAGTAATGATTCAAAGTTTGAAACATACACAGGGTACAGCGACAGTGAAATACATCATATAACATAGATAGTATATAGAATAAACATCATAAAGAAAACAAACTATAAAAACGCCAGATGATTGACGCTGTAGATTGAAGGAAATGTTGTTATTATGATTTTGCAAATGATGTTTTTTCATGCAACATTTTTGTAAGTAACCCAAACCCCCCCACGTGACGTCATATAAACAAACAGGTCACGTGGTACATAGTATATCGAGCTGTATTATCACACAGCGCAGCTCGTACACCAGACAACCAGAAGAACTGGTTATTCTGTTAATCTCGTTAACCACAGACCATGTAAATCTAACCGGTACAGTTTCTCAGGGGCTTCTGATCTTCCTGAGTCCGTGTCATCATGGCCAGTCCTTTAGAAGCCGAACCTCAGGCTGCCGGGCCTGGTGAAGAACATCCAGAGTCTGGATCAGAGGCCCGAGCGCCCGGTCGACCGCAGCCGCCTCAGCAGCACCTTCAGCCGCCGTGTGTAAGCGCAGCTGGCGCGGTGATGGTGGAGGCGCTGGATGATGCTGAAGGGCTGTTTGTGGCCGTGGAGAGATGCCCGCTCTGCAACACCTCCCGGCGCAGACTCACCTGCGCTCGCTGCATCCACACGGGCGATTTCGTGTATTTTGACGGGAGAAACGCGGAGAGGTTTGCGGATGTTTCTTACAGCTAATACGAGCAGCTTCAGTGTGCTAATAGGCTAAAGCTAATTTGTAAACAATCTAGAAGCGTCCGGATGAGTTTCAGAATTGTCGATCTGTGTCACGTTTTATGAATTGATTTTATTCCAGTGGCTGTTTTCTCATGATTAAATGTTGTCACGAGTTCTGTTATGAAACAACAGCATTTAATATGCTTGTGTGTTGACCTGGTTAACACTGGTTAGCGGAGTCATGTTAACTAATCGTGTTGCATCTTCAACACGTGTCTTAACTGGCATGTTTAAGGCTGATTTTGTGTAATAATATTACACAGGCCCAGTTGATCCATAGAAGAGGCTGGTCTTTAAAATGAATGATTGCTGCTCGTACAGCGTGCGGTCTGTTTATTGTTGTATAAAATACGACATTAAATTCATTCATGTTATACGTGACTTGAGTTAAAGGTTATTACGAGATTAAGAAGTTTAATGTATTGGTCTGTTTGGGTAATGACAGTGTGACTCTGAGCTCATGAGAATGTTCTGCTGACAGGTTCTCACATAAACTGGAAAGACTTCAGACGCTGAAGCAGGAGAAGGAGAATCTCCAGCAGAGGTTTGTCAGTGTCCTGCACTGCTGCAAGTAGATCTTGTGTAGATTTCTGATGTTCTTTATCTCATCTCAGAGTCATCACAGCCATGAACAAGAACGTTGAGGCTGATCAGCTTGTAAGTTGTTTTCTGGTTGAAGTTTACGTTTCAAGTGCTCCAAATTTGAAAGGTAGAAGAATTATGAGCCTGTTTAAAAGATGTTTCGTGATTGTGTGTTTGGTGCAACATAGAGGTGGAAAATCATGTCATGCAAGATGAAAATCCAGCAGCTGAGAGAGGCCATCTGCACTGGCGATGAGGAGGTGAAGAGTGGTGAGTCTGTACAGTCATTAAAGTTCATACCATGAAGAAAGTTGATATTTTGGGCGTGTGTATTCAAGTGTGACGGATGATATGTTCTGTTTATCTCGTTCTAGGCAGGGAGGTACTGTTGCAGTCGCAGGAGGAGGTGCAGAGACTGCAGCGCAGGGCCGGTCGGCACCAGGAGAAGAGAGACAAAATTAAGCGTCACAACCAGCGTCTTGGGGAGCTTCTGGAGAAGAGATCCAAAGAGCTGCAGGGAAGACTGGAGGCGCTGGCGGAGGTGCGGAGAGAACACTCCCTGGAGCTCACCACACACATCTTCCACATACAGGAGGAGAAGCAGGGCTGCAGGTGAGAGCCAATCAGAGCCAGTCTCAGGAATTATGGGTAATAAATATGAACAGTTGCTTTCAGGAGATTGTTGCTGGAATTGTTTATATGTGTCTTTTTTAGATGAAGTACAGATATTTGTGCATTTTAAAGTGCAAAGAAAATATGAGTTTTTTTGTAGTAACAAGCACATTTTTGGTGCCTCATAGCAATGATAAATAATGTTAAGCTAAAGTTGTTTGGCTGCAGGAAGAACCGGTTCTTGCACATAATGTGAAGGCCACAGCAGAATTCATCATCTGTGCAATGCTGTGTTTGTCCTGTTCAGAGACCCGGCAGATCCGGTTATGGCTGAGTATGACCTCGCTCTGACCTCCAGCACTGTTAGTGAACTGGCCGAGGCCAGACGGACCACGTACCACTCGGGCCGCTGGATCTGGGACGATCAGAACGGAGAGACGAGCATCAGCATCACCGGACCGCATGTCACGCTGCCCAGCAACGGAGACTGTTCAGCGTATTACAGCTGGGTGGAGGAGAAGAGCGGAAACCAGGGGCCAGGTACAGAAAACAACCTGACCATCACTCAACACAATGTCTGTTCTTACACTGTTCATATACACAGCACAAAATCAATCTGCTGCAGCATTTACATGTCTGATTAAATCTAAACCCAGTAACCTTGCCAACCATAGTAACTTAAATAATAACATGATATCAGAAGTCATTATGAACCAGAAATATACTTGTACAGCTTCTGCAGATAATATTGTGTAGTGCAGTTTTCCTGCAGTTTTTTACAGCTGTATTTTTGTGTAGAGCTGGATCACATGAACCCAGCCCACACCATCAGTGCTGGCCTGTGTTACGCCACACAGCTTGTCAACATCCTGTCTCATATTCTGGATGTCAACCTTCCCAAGAAGCTGTGCAACAGGTTAGAGCAGAACTGTCCTTCAGCTGTTCTGTTGAACTGCTTAAATT
This sequence comes from Botia almorhae, assembly GCA_036877575.1. NCBI lineage: Eukaryota > Metazoa > Chordata > Actinopteri > Cypriniformes > Botiidae > Botia > Botia almorhae. The sequence continues at coordinate 2,815 of JAZGTJ010002407.1, read as the reverse complement.
CCCTGACAGACTGACAGGTGAAGACATCTGTGTGTGTTCTGTTTGTGTCTGTGACAGGCTGACACAGAAGCAATCGTCAGTACCAGTAACAAAAATGAACTATTTATTGCACATAAAACCAATCAAAACAAGATTACTATAAACCATAGTAACTATAAATTAACCATGGTTAATGGTTTGTGTAGTAAAACTGATTCTGCAAGTGGTAATACACCAAATAATGGTTACTACCATTTTACTATAATAATCATGGTTGACTTTTGTGTATGTAGCACAAGGTTTTGTAGGGGGTTGAAGCCTGTATACATCTGATGTGTGTTTTATCTTCTCCTCAGTGAGTTCTGTGGTGATCATCTGAGCCGATATCGCTTCACCCGCGCTGTCAACAAAATCAACACCAACATCCTGCACCTCTGCTTCTCACAGGTACAGATTCATTTAAACACAGCTCAGAACCGAGCCCTCATCCACAGCGGTTCTGATTGTTCTCTCATGTGGTCTATCCTCAGCATGTTGACAGCGAGCTGCTTCATCCTCATCATACCTTGAGGAACATCATGTTTCTAGTGTCACCAGCAAACAAGAACCTTGGCAGGTAAGACAGTCTTAGAACCCTCACTTCTATTTCCTAGGAATAATATTCCTATGTGAATAATATTATGTAATAATGAGTTCCACCTCCACATTTTCTTTCCTGTTGATGTGACTGTGTGCGGAAAACTCAATTCAACTCTGTTGCTGACTGTTCATTCATCCAGCATCTCTCTTGCACTTCTACCCTGTTCCTCCACACAGAACTGGACCTTTTGAGGTGAGTGCAGACCTGGAGGACTCAATGGAGTTTGTGGAACCAGAGGCAGCAGGACCTGCAGAGGAGAGCGGAGACGAGACAGTGACAGATGAAGAGACAGATCTGGGCACAGACTGGGAGACAGTTCCAAGCCCCCGTTTCTGTGATATCCCTTCACAGCCCATGGATCTGTCCCAGAGCGGCATGCAGGCGTCTCAGCCGCTGGGCAATGCTGGGGGCATGATCTCATCTGCAGCCGCTTCTGTCACATCCTGGTTCCGTGCTTACACGGGTCAGCGCTAAGATCAGACACACATGAGAGCGATTTAGTCTGGCTTGTGTCTGCGCAATGGTACAAACCCATTAGTGTCACCTTGTGATTGGTTAACTTGTATGTGGTGACGAAGAGAGGTTTGTAGATGTGGTACAAACCAGAGGAGCATGAGATCTTCAGAAACAACTTTACTTTACTAATAAAGACTGTGATTGTGCGTCTGAAGAATTTAGTGAATTTATTTCATCGTCACATTGGTGTTGTGTAGCTCACATTACACTGTAGACAACACTAATGTCACTCAGTGTACAGTGCCAAATATTCTTTCTGTTTAGTTCATTGATGCAGACATTGTGTCGCTGTTTGACTGATGGATTGCAAATTCTCACGAAACAGTGAAAGTTCACCAGCTTCTCAAAGAGTTTTACTGTGTAAGTGCTGCTGGGCTGAAAGAGTAGAGGAGTGGAAATATTCCTGGTGTGTTTTATTAGATACATTTTTAAGAGGAATTGTATTTTATGAAGAAACAAAGGAGTGTGTGTGTATTGTCATTGTATTGTACTTCACACAAGCTGTATCAGGCAGAAATACTCTGTTATTGTTATCCAGTGTGGAGGTTCGGCTCGCTTTGTCTTTGATGAGACCTTTCAGGAACTTCTTTCATCTTGTTGAATGTAAATCATATTTACTCATATTTAATAAATTTCATTTTATTTGTATTAGCAGATCACAAGTTATTAAACTGAATCCTGATCAACAACTAAAATGAAGCTTATATAGTCTATATATATATAGTCTTGTATAGACCCACATATATTTTTAAATTCTTCATTCTGTCTGTTCCTTTGTCAATGCATTTATAAGACACAGCAATAGAAGCATTAAATGGTTAGTAAGAGCGTTTTGCTTTCATTTCCAGTAATTATTTCCAAGTACTTCATAAAAATGACAACATTTTCCTGTAATCCTATGACTTAGTACAATGATTTTGGAAAAAAAGGGAGTTTCTTTAGTTTCCAGGTTGTGTGAAATATTCAGTACCGTATTCAGTTGTTTTAAATGACGAGAAGCTCACCAAAGTCATTTTTAGTAAAGGTCACGTATAGATGACTTGCAGTTGTGTTTGTGGGTTTTTTCGAACACAGTTAAAAAAAAGTCGTTACTACCTCATTAAATTACAGATATTTACTGACCCTGCGTTTAAAAGCTTAAGATTTGTACATTCAAAAAGTATCTACTGTAACGGATTTGAAATAACTTCTAAAAAATCACAGCAAATAGCAAACAGACCGGCAAAAAACTTCAATCATGAGACACAACGAAAACATTAAAAATGAATAAACAAAACGAATGTCACAAGCACAAATTTGGACGCTTACAAAAATTACGTCTTTTTTTTACTTTTTTGACTTACCAAAATTGTCTTTTTTTAACTTTTTTGACTTACAAAAATTGTCTTTTACTTTTTTGACTTACAAAAATTACGTCTTTTTTTTACTTTTTTGACTTACAAAAATTACGTCTTTT
>JAZGTJ010002406.1:27446-42731 GCA_036877575.1 Botia almorhae | reverse complement strand
AAGAAACGCGCTTCTGTAAACGGTGCAGGTTTGGGTATCTTGGACAGAGCACTGTGGTTCGCTTACATATATGCGAGGTGTAACTGGAAAGCTGCAAAGCCGCCAAACCCAAAGAGGAAGCACTTTACATAATAAAGAGATTATAATCGGGCACTTGCGCACCGAATTCAATCACAAAACGCACACGTATGCTAGAAAGTCTCTCTGTGTGTTAACATCACTCTTGCAAATAAAATATATATGTCATTGTCCAAGCCTTTGTTCATGTCGAGTCAGCAATATTTACTTTTAAGGGTTGTAATATATAAGTTAGTGGCTTGTGCACTGCGCAAACGAACTCTCTGGTGCATCAAGACATGACTCACCAAAACATCATGCAATCTCTCGTAATCCTTCAAAGTCTGCAAAGTTTGCCATAATACAGCATTGAGATATTTTATGTCTAATACTTTGGCGTGCATATCTTAAAAATGTCAAATTCGTGTGTGTATGAAGTTAAGATATTGATTCGGGTTCAGACATTAATACAACAGGCTATTAGATAATTGATCATATTTACAATTCAGTGAAAATTGTTCTAACAGATCATTCAATCCCTAATTATCATTTTTAGGCTATTGTTACACCAAAAATGTAATAACTGTCAGTTCAACGTGCCTGTTCGGTTTCAAAGGAAATAGGGTAAGTTACCTTAAAGACATCACACAAATGCCCCTGAAAGAAACAACCGCTAGACATCCCCTTGGGTCTTCTGCAAACGCCCAGCAAAAATGAACTTGTTTGAAGTCATTAAAAGCGAGAACGAGGATGAGATGCAGGGAATGTCACATCTCAATATTCCGACTTTGTTCCATTGCGCAGGCTCGTTGTGGAGAAGTGAGATTTAGCGAACAGGAGACGGATTTGGAGAGAAAATCCCTCACATTTATCTACATTACAGAGACATTTTCAACAGGAAACAGCTGGGGCAGCCTTTGCCTTCTCCTCTCGCTAAGTTACTCATTAAGCATTTGGGCACCCTTTCAAATAACGTCATCCATTTCTTAGAATAGGTTTGCATTTTGATCTTTCTTAGACTTCGTTTTAAACAGTTATCGTGCCACGCGCACTGTTTCACGAAAGACTGCGTTTGCTGGGAAAACATAAGTAAACTATAATACTGCACTAACAGAGGGAGAGAAAGAGGAAAAGCTGTTCCCTCTCTTTAAAGTTAGTTTATATGAAGGACAAAAGTTGATCACAGAGACACTCCTGCGAGTGTTTTCAACCATGTCTTATATATTATACCTGTCGATTTCAGCTGATCCTGCATTAAAAAACGCGTGTGCAAATTATAGTGTAATTTTGCTTACCACGCTTTATTAGTTTCAGATAGATAAGGCTTCAGGCTATATACAAGTATAGGTAACATGCATATACATTATGTGTATATTGTCTACTTCATGTTCACTGTTAATGTATATGCATCGTTTATTACAAGTATACTGTGCATATTGTAAACGGTGAATAATAGTTATACTGTAAATACTGTACACGGCATACTGTGTGTATTGTAATCTGAAATGTATTACTGTGCTTCAGCATTGCTTTTGGAGCATGCATGAAAGTCTTTCATCCTCCGATTACACTGCGGCAATAAAATGATTTAATTGGATTTGAATTTGAGACCGAACCTTTTCATCCGCGCTCATCAGCGCATAAATGTGTAACAACACTGTAATAACATAATCCGTGGAAAAGGGGGTTGTACAGTATTTATTTGATATAATTCCTGTCAAAATGATTGATGCTTAGCCTGGCTGCTCGGTACGTTTTGTCAAAGTACGGTCTGGCTGACCTCGAAGGAATGAGCTTTCTCGTTGCTTCGGCGAACAGACAGTGTATTCACTGAGCTGGGAGAAGATTTCTCTCCACTAATATCATGTTGTAGTTTGCTTGATGAGCCAATAGAAATGCTTAGTAGTACAATCTCTCTCACGCACTCACGGAAAAGGGCACCGAGGGGACAAAGTAGTCAAAGTGAAAGGATAAGATGATATTTGGCCAGTATTCCCAAATTTTCCCATCGCTGTTAACCGAACAATGCTCAGTGATGGAGCTGGAATGGTCAGGTATTAGAACAAGGTTTTGTTCCTTGGTTAGCTGTGCTTCTGGTAGTTGTACTACATTGATCCCAACCTTGTTGATAAAAGACCCACGCAGATCCATTCATGGAAAAAGAGATCAGGGTGGATCCAATCATAAAGCAGGAAATGGCACAGAATCACAGTGCTCCTGTGATCCGGCGAATAGCTCATAGCGTTAGCAAGGTCATGGGTTCGAATCCCAAGGAACATGCATACTGATAAACTGTTGTGTATACCTCAGATAGAAGTTGTTTTACATAAAAGCGCAGACCAAATGGATAAAACATTACGCTGTTTCACCACAGCTGTGTATCACGTGAGAGAAATCACGCAATGGCGCAATTTGTGTGAGTTCTTAAGGATAAACCTGTGGCCCTTTTCCACAGCAGCTGTGAATGGAGAATACCAGTAAGCTGAGTTCAAACCACAAGATCATGTTTACAGAATGAATGAATTAACCCCCCCTTATCCTCCACCAGTGCCGTGAGACAGATACATGTAAAGTAATACAGTCAGTTTTCTGCTGATAGCTTTGCTGCGTGTCTGATGCAGTGGCCTGACCTTCTCTCTCTCCTTGCTCTGCGCAGCACTTAGACACGCTGTCCCTCTGCCAATCTGCTCTGCTGTGGAGCCGTCTGCCTGCCTGCCTGTCTGTGTGAACCCACTGACCAGGAAAAAGGTTTTTTTCACTCCAGACTCCAGAGAGACAATGTCTGACGGTGTTATCTGTCTGGCTCAACCTGCCAAGCCGACTGACTCTGCAAATGACTGGGGGGGCGTGTGGCACTTTCCACGAAGAAGGTAAAAACATAGGCCCAGAAACTTGTTTCTTTTAAATAACTGGCCGGTAAAAGAAGGTGCTTCTTTGGTTGGTTGTTGATTGACAGGTTATGTCAATTAGCCATAATTAGAAGGGTTGCTAATTTATCTTAAACTAAATCGCTCATAAGGCTTGAACAGAGCTTGGTACAGTTGGCTGTAAATGTTGGTTTGTTGTAATTTAAATTGTTAAACTTCCCGTAAATATTTTTGATCATTTGTTCTTAGGGCAACAGGGTTGAATACCTAGGGTAACGGTTACATACTTAGGGTAACAGGGTTGAATACGTGGGGTAACGGTTGCATAATCAGGGTAACAGGTTTGATTACCTAGGGTAACGGTTGAATACTTAGGGTAACAGGGTTGAATACCTAGGGTAACGGTTGCACACTTAGGGTAACAGGGTTGAATACCTAGGGTAACGGTTGCACACTTAGGGTAACAGGGTTGAACACCTAGGGTAACGGTTGCAATCTTAGGGTAACAGGGTTGAATACCTAGGGTAACGCTTGCACACTTAGGGTAACAGGGTTGAATACCTAGGGTAACGGTTGCAATCTTAGGGTAACAGGGTTGAATACCTAGGGTAACGGTTGCACACTTAGGGTAACAGGGTTGGATGTCTGCGCTTGAAAAATGTTACTTAAACATTTAGTAATAGTGGGAAAATAATGTACATAACAGGATTGCATGCAATAACTGCACAATTTACAATACATTGAATCTTATTACAACAGATGATGTCAAAATGATAACAATAAATTAATTAAAATTAAATTAAATCAAATTAATGGTGGGATAGTTAAGATACAAAAGAAAACCTCCTAGGTGGGTCAGCCAACGTAGTCTGGGATGGTGCTGTGGCATAGTGGACAAATGTGCTTGCAACATATGAGTAATGTACATTGTACAGTCATGAGTGTCACAAGCCTTACCTGTTTCCCATTTGCTTTCTACTAAACTATAAATAATAACAAAAATCCCTTAAATAAAATCCTTAATAAAAAGCAATGCATGTATTGATCGATGCCTATAAAACATCTCCAGGTGTCTAAACGCACAACACAAATGAACTTTTCAGATTATGTAACCCAATACGATCTGCTTCTACAGTACATTGACATTTGTGGAAACCCAGTCCTTCATTTAACATGCGAAACATGGACTGCAATCGTTCTGTCAGCTACTATTAATAATTACTGGATACAATGCTTCCTGTCAGAGTTTCATAAACTGGATACTGTGCAGGAGAGAGAGAGTGAATGCTTTGGGCCCTGTGTGCACACACGTGTGTTTGTCCCAGTGTGCTGTCAAACTGTCAACGGTCAAATGTGTGTTATGGGGCTGACATGTTTACCCCTTCAGCGTTGCTATGTATTAAGATGTGCGTCTGTTTGAATATTCCTTCTGATTGACGCTCATGTCGGGTTTTCATGTTAAAACATGAAATGATTATGAGTAAGCGGTCATTATTTTATACATTTGAACCAAAAACATGGTAGGTCCCACTACTGGAAATGTCATTTGCGTAAAACATTCGACTTGTCTTTTCCACATGCAGCTCAATGTCCGTGTGTCTGTGTTTCCTGTTTGCAAGATTTTCCTTAGAAGACCAAAAACAATATTTTTGATTATCTTTGAATTATTAACATTTGACTGTTATCAAAATGTTTTGATTGTTAAAGGTGCAACAGTATCTTAAAAAAGCAAAAATGGTTGTAAATAATGTCTTTTTATTATGCTAAATAACACTGCGAATTCAAGAGCTGTTTTGGTAAGTGCTAAAATGAACCGTTTAGTATTTATGCACGTTTTTATTTTGATATTTTTTATTTTGACTGACAATTATGCATCTACACATATTGCCAGATTCTTGGTCAGACTCACAGTAGATGCTGTTGAACTGTCAGACTCAGGCAGCTGTCAGCAGGGCCGTCATGTGCAGGGAAGACTCTACGTCAGCTGTAGATGAGGCAGCGCTGGGGGATGCTCTGGCTGGCACAGGGGAGCGGGTGGGGTTCCTCTCCACACGATGCCAGGCAGCGGGCATTTCAAGGAGCTCGGTTTGCCAGGCCTCAATTATGGGGGAGTTTTCCAGAACATACTGAAGCAATTACGGCTCCATATAAATCAATATGCTTCTGCTTGAAGAAAAAGTGATCCGATCCCAGCGGACTTTGGATCCAGTCTCCTGCAAGTCCATTTTGATTTCTTTTCCCTTTACTCAGACAAGAACTTTATTTCAAAGATTGGGAGAGATGCAGCTTTGGTTGGAACAAACGTTCTGTCAATTTTGCACCTTCTCAAGCAGCCATTAACCTTAGCCTTAATAAGACATGATGGGGGTCAAGTTTACTGGTATGAACAAACAAGGATTTGGTCCCAGCATACAGCATTAAATTATACTCTAAATTGGAATCATGTTTGATGCTTGATCTTGTTTAAAATAATGTAGAAGTGCAACATCTTGGATTACTGGTTTTATACATTGTATGGGTTTTAAACTTAACATTATCAATATCATTTTTGTATACTTTATAGTGGGTAAGGTATCCATACACAAAGCATACCCACTCACCCACAACTACATATAAATACATGCATGGACCCATGGAAAGAGCTGAACATCATTTGTTATATTGCGCCATCTTGTGTACATAGATGATACCGCGAGGTGTGTGCGCGAGCTGGTTATGTTTTGGAACAGAAACGCGAATGAAATAATTGATTTTATAATGAAAGCAAAACGCAAAGTAAGACAAATTGCTATTTATTTCTCTAATCACACCACAATCGCACTATTATATTTAAATACTTTGTCAATTAATAATATATATAGTCTCGAATATATATCTCAAACTAGCCTACATATAATTTAATATCATTTGCGCTTTTGTATTGTAATTGCTAATATCACTGATCTACAGCCACTGCTGAATCACAAAACATCTATAAACAAACATGATGCAAACATGGTTTTTAGGTTCCCTTCGTGTACGGAAATCTCCATCAAATATAACAAAACTCTGTGCTGTTTTATTCTCTTAACAACTGATTAAACACTGTTTTAAAAAAATATTCAGTTCTATCACAAAAACATGCTACCATAAAATATCTATATATTTAATTACATCTATAAGGATAGTTCAGTATATATCTAAAGATGGCCGTCGGTAGTTTAAATAACGTGCAATATGACAGTCACTGCATATCATCATAAGTTATTAACCACATGTAAAGGTCCACTTTACACAGAATCTAATGATACTGTGGAGCAACATTATCACAGTGTTTAGAAAACAGCTGGTGAGAGTTGATGATTAATGATGATTAATTGTGACCATAAAGTTGACCAGAGTTGACCAGCCCAAAGGTCGACATATTATTGCTGGATTACATTTTAGGTTTTACTAGTTGTACTTATATTAACTAATTAAACAATATATATATGTAACACACATACCGATAAATACCGATAAGATCTGTATACCTAAAGTAGCGTATATGTATGTATATATGTATATACATATATATGTGTGTGTGTGTGTAGGTAATCATTTCCAAACATATGTGTTCCTCAACCCTATTTCTTGTACTTGTAAACTTAGCTTTGTATGCTATACATAATGTTGGCTTTTTAGACAAAATGTTAAATGCTCTCTCATTTGTAAGTCGTTTTGGATATAAGCGTCTGCTACATGAATGAATGTAAATGTGTTAAAGAGTGCGTGCATGTCGACCACAACAGCAGGCGTGTCAACCAGTTTTTTATACAATGACAGACCAGTCACTGGGGGTCCGGCCATACTGCAACACAGATGGAAGGTCATAAAGGCGTTAAAAGATTCTCCAAACATCTCACAAGTTCTCATATCACCACATGATAACAAACAAAATCTGGAAGCTACAGAAAAAAATGATATGCTTTCTCCCCTGTTCCCCATGTGTGTGTTTCTCGTGCTTTACCTGAATATCTGTAAGCTTTTTCATCAGTCTGCAGGCAAGAGGAGGGAAGTTTTCCTTACACGGAATATGAAGATTCTACAGGGCAGAAAATTAGTGAACAAACTACTTTAAAAACATTGGCTGAGATATATAGATCTGTTATGCTTTGATAATGAATTAACTCACCTCTCCCTGATATAGAATCCTGTCAACAGGGCTGACGATACACGCTGTCCCAGAACCAAACATCTCCTTGACTCTGTCCTCCTTCAGAGCCTGCCGCAGGTCAGCCATGGTCAGATAACGCTCTGTCACTTTAAACTCACCCTGGTAAGATGTGCATGGTTCACACTTTGAAAATCTACACATCAAAAATAAGTTTCTTTTCATTGGTCTTCTGAAAAGGTCTTCTTACCCATTTCTGAGCAAGTTCTAGGATGCTTTGTCGTGTAACGCCGGGCAGAATAATACCATCCAGCGGGGGGGTGGCTAGCTCCTCCTCTGATAAACATATGCACAGGTTACTCAAATATTTGTTCAAATTGCTTTTGGTTTTAATGAAATAAAAACAGCAAAGTTGCTCTATTCTGCCCTTTCTTCTTTCTCTTTAATGTAATTGAGGCATTAGCTCCCCAAGAATGAAAACTTTAGACAATATTCACTCAGAAAATGACTCTTCTTGTGACATTGATGAGAATTCGTGCAAACTAATTTTTGGTCGATTCAGTTCACAAAACTGATCTGAATGATTCATTTAGGAATCGGATTGATCTGGTTCTCAAGTTAATTGTCTCTTAGTAAACTAAAGCTGTAGAAAGCTACAGCTGTAGTAAAGCATTACGGTGAACTATTTATTTAAAATAGACATTCAATAAGCAAATAACTCACTCAGCTGTTATGACAACCTTTGACCACTAGAGGTGCTCTGTACTAGGGAGAGAATGCGCACATAAAGCTTTAATCTAGAGATAGGATTTGCAAATTTACACTGTACTCCATAATGGAAAATAATGTAAACACATTCACTCTGTATATTCTGTAAAACTATATGCAGGTGTGTTGTTTGTTGTGATTGGTCATTACCCCCATCCTCATTGATCCAGTGGAGGAAAATGTTCATGGTTCCAGCCTCTGTGATCTGATGATTGTCCCCATACAGCCACAGAACCTGCTGACAGCCGTAGCCCACCGCCTCGAACTGGGCGTAGATGGACGCCCCATAGTTCCTGAAAACATCGGAGGTTGCACACAGTGTACCCGAAAAACCTCATTGAATTTAATACAATATCGGCTGCAGTGCCCGATCTGCACACATTCCATTTAGATGTGAGATCTTTTGTATTTATTAACCGGCTGATTTGAGATTACAAACAAAGAGTTATTGATTAAATTAAAGTACGCTTATATAAAGGATAACAGGATCGTTCTCTCCCTCTCTCAGGTGCTCACCCTCCCATCTTGCAGTCTCCTGTTCCTCCTTTCCAGGCTCTGATATATTTTGAATCTGCCCACAGGGAAACTGGTTTGACTCCAGTGCTGAAGTACGAACCGACAGGACTGAGAATAACGCACAGGAGCGCACGGGTCGGCCTCTTCACACCAAGAGACGGCTGCAGACACGCACACATACACAAACATACAGCGTATATATCTCCATATATTCACTTTAGCTATGCCTTACAAGTATGAAGGTTATTGTATTATATGACTACATATTAATTAAACTAACATTTATTTTGAAGATAGATATCGTAAACACGTATTACAATTGATATTTTATTTTGTAGATATTTTTAGAGAACGCTATTTGGAGAAAGTATTTGGACATTTTGTTGAGATTAGATTAAATTCAGTTCAGTGTAATTTATAAAGTGTTTTTTACAATGTTGCATTGCTTCAGAGCAGCTTTATATATAATGAAAAATGAAAACAGAATGAAATCCAAAAAAACGAATACCTGGTATTATTGCACATTTTTATAGTTCATTAAGAGATGTATATTATTCAAACTAATTAGGGATACTAGGTTTGTAGTTGGTGTATAAATAAAGAGTTGACTGAACTGATGAAAGCAACCACACGTTTGGACCAGTTGAATAAGTCACCTGTGTCAAATTAAAGTGTACATTGTAAGTGTAGCGTTAGCATGAGGGTCAAAAGCAGGGTCTCTAACCTCTGTCCCCAGAAGAGTGGGGCGGACGTACAGACTGGCAGAGGCTGACTGTGGGACCCAGTCCTGGTCAAGCTCCACCAGCTTTCTGATACACTCCAACAGCTCCGCGCCATCAAAACTCTACAGCAAACCAACAGACGGGCAGGAAACAGTTTAAGGAGCTGAGACGTGTGATGCTACACAGAGAGGTGCTAATTATTTATCACAATGCATAACGCATGCAGTACAGCAGGTTCTCAGCAAACACAGAACCTTCTTGGGACGTTGGCTAAAATGTATCACAAACATTCTTGCGGTAATGTTAATAGAACGTGTTTTAACAGTTGTTAGTGAAAAATTTGACAAACGTTACAAAATTGTAAAAGGTTTGAATAATGTCTTTATAACCATGCATTAACGTTAATACAACGTCTAAAAAATGTTGACATTCTGAATGTTCCTAAATCATTCAAAATAACGTTTTAACATTTTTGTTACTGAATGGAAACAGTAGGGAAACGTTCTCACAACCTAAAATGATTAGCTGGGTAGCTGGGTTATAATCAAAACGTTATATAGCATAAACAAATGCATTTATTTGGTGCACTGTACATAATTATTGCATTGTACCAACTTAAAACATTGCTTATATTACAAAAATAATGTGCAAAATGCTTTATTGTGTGTGACCTTATATGTGAGATTATTATACAGTATTTTCAATGCTGATGCATTATAGTCGTGGGGACGTGCATCTTACGGGCAGGCAGGACCGGTGGGCAGACTTCAGCATGCGCTTTATGTTCAGCATCGGTCTGAACAGACGTACTTTGTTATCTGGTCCCCGATACGCCTTCATGCCCTCGAAAAGCTGCCCTCAGTGTAGCAGATGTTCATGTTAAAACATAAAGATTGGCATTAACTGTGAAAATCAGATGAAGTGCAGGCAGATACATTACAGATAGTTGAATATGAATTTAAATTTGATAAAGAAAATGAACAAAATTGCTTGTACAGATCTTTTTGCCCTGGCGCTATAGTTAGGATGGTTGCCACAGTGTTGCTAGGCAGATGCTAAGGTGTTTAACTTTTTTTAATGCATTCCTATGTGGTTGCTATGGAAGGCTGGCTGGTCGCTAGGTTATTATGGGTTGCTTCTAGAGTCTAGAGTCTATGTAACAAGTGGCCACTTACTCATAACAATGTGTTTTAAAGGTGTGATGCGTAAGCACTCCAGATGGAAAGAACAGACCTGTACAGCATAATGCAAAGCAGAACTGGCTGGGTGTATGGACAGGTTCTCAAAAGGCTGAATGTGTGGCCTCTGCCAGCCGTCTTTGAGACTCCACTCAATAGTGAGCATGTGGTCGGTGAACACCGTCCCAAACAACAGGCCATTGGTATCAGGTTTGGGCCTATAAGTCTCTGCTAACTGTACGACAGTGTCCGTGGCCTAAACAGTGTGTCAAAAAACCATCATCATAAACAATGTGCCAAAGAGTTTTATAGACACATGATAAAAAACACAGTAAAAGTCAAACCTCTGTCTCTGTTTCTATCGATCTCTCATTAACCCTGAGATTAGACACTCTCACAGATTACAGTAAATATTTCTACAGCAGTCTACTGTAATCGCAGATTATAGTGGAAAGGTGAGTTCCTAACAGCTTTCAGATTGTGCATACACTATCTTACTTTGTATGATCGTTTTGTGATGATTTTGCAAACGGTATATTACAAATATAATGTTTGTTATTTCCACATCTTTGAGCATAAGACTATCACTGCCCGCAGCCAGGTCATCGATTTTGCAATCAAATTTGTTACTCCCTCACAGCAGGTTTACGCACATGTGCAGATGGACACCTTTGGCCATTGCATCACCTCTTGTTGCTTTTTTACACTAAGAGTGTCATGTTTTAAAGACATGTCTTAAAGTTTTTAATGCATTTTTTATTACAATTGTACTAAATAAATGTGTTAAATTGACAACTCTGATTATTATTGTCCTTATGTGTTTATAAAAAGTGAACAGAATGATCTGATAGATTCATTTCTTTACAAGCTAAACTTTTGTGTTACATGATGATATAAAGAACTGTAGACTGGTCCAGCTTCAGCAGATCTTTACCCTGTGTGATCTCACACACCACCAGCTGACATGTATAAAGGTTTTGAGCTGAGGTTTGAAGAAGATATTTATGTATTAATATGTGGTTTTAAAGTACGCTAGATGCCCATAGAGAGCACGCCTAAAGCCAAGCCAAGCTTGATTGACAGGTCTTACGGTGATCTGAGACACTGTGCTGTCTTTTACTCTGCACAGGATCTCCTGGAAGCACTAGGACTCTTTCACTGACTACAAAACAAAGGGGTCATGTTTGAGCCATGACCCCCAACCACGAGCCTGCTCAAAACACTAGCTCTCAAGTAAGGAATCTTGGCCACCAAAAAGGATTGTGCATTTTTACTACACAGTAAATGTTTTGGAAATGGTGTGTGGACACTGAAATAAACCACAACAAAAGTGGATTTTTTTTTTAAGATAATTTAGTTGTTGATTGAAGAAGAGCATTTATATTTGTCTGGAGTGACATCAAACAACAGAATGAAGCCTTTGGACATCTCGCTAAAGGCAAGTACTGAGCATCTACACTATGAGTCAAATTTTGTCCCACAATGGTATATATATATTATTATTATTATTAAAAGTACCATGGCTTACCTTAAAGGTAGAAGCATTATCAGGTACACCGTTTGTCTTTGGTTCCTAAGAGGACAAAAATATAACTTTAAATCCAAATATTTATTGTATCTCTGCTGGCACTCTTTAACAGTAAAGTAAAGAAATATTAAATCATATGTCGATCATCTACTTTTAAACGTGGATACTTGTACTTGATATGAATCACATACTTGTACTTGATATGAATCTCGCAGTTTTTTAAATTCTCGTTATGATACAATTGTTACATTCGGCGTTTATGACCATATTTATTAAGGTACATTAAATATTTGTACTTGTAAAAACAAATTAGTCTGAATTGATTGATTAAACTATAGGAAAATGTGATTTAATTGCTTTCTTATACAAATAACTGAATCTAAAACCTCGATGTTGAATATAAAAGTTCATGGATGTCAATTACCAATACAATATATTTGTGCATTATATTATTTTTAGTATAATATACAATTGTACCATTTTCAATTTAATACCCTTCAATAAAGCGATGAAGTACGTCACATTTCTGGTTACAGAGTTAACAACTCACCCACTGGTACGTCATCTTTCGGTCAAGTCCGATTTGAAAAGATACTGAAATGACGAACGACTTTAAACATAAAATGAACTGCGAATGAGCGAATGATTTGAGTGACCAATCAGCTTGGTGAGGTAAAAGGGCGCACCTACGACCTTGATCACACGTGAAATGTTTACAAAGGATTTGCTGACCTATGGTTTCCTGGATTCATAATAATACTTTAACAACACACAAAAAACACACAACAGGCATACGTTTGTTCCTGTAGCCTAGTATTGTTGATACTATTTCTGAAGCAATGTGAAAATAAATAAAAAACGTTTAAAAGACTTGATGTAAATAAACAGTATGTTAATATAAGCAATTATTATATATTATTATTATTATAATTACAGTGTCGGTTGATTGTCGGTTGATTGAGAGTATGATAGTAAATTGTTTAACCCGGAATCCATGTAAACATCAAATACAACTGAAACGTGAATTTACACAGGAGTAAAAAACCCAGATCAGGGACTTTGTCTCCTGACTGCAGAAGTCCACTACACACCTCTGACGTCCGCGCATCAATAGTTGGCATGATGCGCGTAATTGCGCGTCAATGCGAGACACGTATGACCTTTAGAGCTATTGCATAATATAGATGACATTGATTTCCACATTTAACAAAATACATCGCCTTTATTCAGGTCATCTTTATTCAGGTCACTGTAATACAAAATCGTGCATTACAACACGTGCATTACAAAATCATGTAATACAAAAACATGCATGTGCGCACGACAGATTCCGTTAATCTCCTTAGCGCAACCCATGACCGGTGCGCCTGCACTAATTTAACGATATGCATGGGCTTATGCGGTAGTAATTTCTGTCCATCACAGTCATGCATTGCGATCAAATGCTGTTAAGCAGCTGAAATGCTATATGGGCACGTCGCGCGCGTTTACCTTGTGCGTTGGTGCGCTCGCGGATGATGCAACCCTCGCCATGATGAACATGCGACCGCAGCGCGCGCTGCTAAACCATATCAAACCCCATGCGTTGCCATTTCTTTACCATTTACGTTTTTCAACATTTGTAATCACCTTTTATTCTTTTTTTGCCTTTTTGCATCTTTTATTTGCATTTCAAATAGTCTTGCAGTATAACAGGTACTTTTAATTACGAAAGTACAAATATGATATATTATTTCAAATAACAAGCCCTTTGAACTACACGTATAAACGTTAAGAAAATAACACAATATGAGAAATCAAAGGTTAATTGGAAATAAAGTCTCTTAGATGCAGTTTTAATGTAGACCATACGATGGCAGTGCGCTATAGGTTTGACGCTTGTACGCTTATGCTTGTTGACCTGGCGGCAACGTTTGAATTAGTTCAGGTGTGTTTGTTTTTAACATTAGCGTTTAAATATTAGGCTCTTCCAGTATAAATGTGCTACTGGTGTAACATTTGTATTATAAACAGCGGCTGTGTTTATATTCTGTTTGAGAGGATGGCGTCTGTTTGTGTACAGTTTGCAAGTTTGTCTAATTCCCCATTCATCTGAATTGTGACAGGTCGGTTGGCTTTTGTTTAACCGTTTATTGTGCCTATATTTCTATGCTTGTGATCAGACTTGGTGTTTATTTTAAGAATTGTGGCGTTTAATACTGTAAATAGCTTCACAGCATAGTTGCTAGTATACCTTTTAGCACAGCATAAAAACAATGACGTAAAATGTCACCGTTGTTTAAAAATGGCGTGGTAATTTATTGTTACACGTTAAATTCATGTGTTTGTGTGAAGCATATGTATGTGTGAAGCGTGCCATTATTGGATTAATTATTGGCTGTATTAATTATTTAAAAAAATATATAATCAGCTTCAAGGTAGACAGACAGATAGATAGAAAGACAGACAGACAGAAGGATATCTGTTTGCTGTGGTATTGGTAATTGAAAACAGTTGCTGTGATTTGATGCTGTATTCACACTGCTAGGTGTCAGTAGAAGTCAGCCCTCAACCTGGAGGCCATCCTGAAGAAACGTGGCGTTTGAGCTGACGACGACCTCGACCACAATTCCCCTGCGGGCACGCCAACTGGCTCACCGGGGCCAGGGTCCGGTTCCCACACCCCTCATGTTCCCATCACCCCTGCCCATGCTACTTACACCATCACCAGCACACTGGGTACGTTAGGCACGGTAGGAGAGAGAAAAACAGCCGCAACGTACAGCCGACCGTTTCACCGCAATTGCTCCGCCCCGGCAGCCCAGACTGGGGATTACCTCACGCAACACCATGCAAACACAGTTGGAGGAACCCTGCACGGAAACAAAGACTGAGAAGCTCCAAACTCCCAGCCTGCTGTCCTACAATCAGAACTTTCTGTTTATGGTATTTTATTGATGGATGACGAATCTTTGCAAATCAGTAAAAATGTTAAAATGATTAAATTCGGTTATAAATGCTTACCTCTTTGACGCCACTTTAAGATACTTTAAGTTACTATAAAGTTGGTAAATTAGATTTTGTCTGTTTTCTTGGGTTCCTTAAAGGATCTCTGTTTCCCTCTGAGCCCAAGAAGGAGAACATGGCAGAGGTTAGTCTGATTTGTGAGGAAGACCTGTTGGATACCTTTTTTCAGGCCTGTGACACACAATGCAGAGGTACACACACACACACACACACACACATACACACACAGTACTGAGAGCAGACAAGAATAAGCTGGAGAGCCAGATGGCAAAGATGCAGCCTGATATGACCATGTAAGGACTTCCTGAAGCCAAGCAATAAAAACATTAGCCAATCAGTTGCCATTTTTTATGTGTAACAGGTTGTACTTACACAAACATCAGCATTGGGTGTCCGCGGCCCGGTCGCTCTCTCTGTGGCCTACAGACTCAATCAGACGAGTTCAGGTTCTCTTCAGACAGAGTTGTCACTGGCGCAGAATCCTCTAGAGGTTTCCTTTCTGTGTGGTGTG
>JAZGTJ010002406.1:0-27381 GCA_036877575.1 Botia almorhae | reverse complement strand
GTCGTTTTTGGACCATCCATGTTTGGAGTGCCTCCTCTCAACTCCCACCAACACTCATCTGCTGTTCTCTGGCCGCCCACTCTCTCTCTCTTCACTCTACTTCTACAAAGCACACTCAGTAATCCACACCCTCTGTCTGTCTGTCTGTCTGTCTCTGTGACACCCACCAAGGCATCTCAGTGTTGCCTATGGGTTTGTTTTTTGCATCCCTGCATCTTAACTATATAATATGAAAGAAAAAAAATTCAACAACAAGTTATCGGGTATTATACAAATCTGTGATTGTGTACTTTAACCAGGCTAATGTAACAATTTATCAACAATTTAATGTAACAAATGAAATTTTGAGTTAAGTACACAATACAGTGACAATTCTTTATTTAATTCAAGTTGCGTGTAAAACGAATGACTGATTACTTGCGTTCAAGTAAATCCGATGTTAATTCAATACCATCATGGCAGATTCAATGATTTATTTAATGAATTCAACTCATAGAATTAAGATTAACGGCAGATTCCGAAGAGTTGCAGAATATCTACATGGCATTTATGCATTGGGTAGACGCTTTCATTTTTTAAATGCAAGTTCCCCATAGGTATACATTTTAAGAAAACACTGCTGTGTGTGTGTGTGTGTGTGTGTGTGTTCAGTGAACCGCATTAGTACTTGCAGTCTTCAACAATACATGGTGATATTGCACTCATTCAAATTCCCACAATGCACAGGGGCAGTGTGCCTGGTCAGCATGACTTTGTGAGAGTCTTTGGAGAATTTTGGTGCTTAATTTATCTTTGTTTTGCCAAAAATGTTTTTCTTATCTGACTAAGATCTTAGCAAACTCTCATTAAAGATATAGTAGGGATGTGCATTTAAACAATTTTGTAGTCAGTAGTAAAAGTATAAGAACAAGTCATAAAAGTATTTCATTAGCATATTTACTGTAATATAATGAGATACTTGCCAATTTGCAAGTTACATGCAAGTACATTTTCATCAAAATACATTAAACTACGTTTTCAAAGAAAGGTGCTTTGGTAATATGCCCAGCAACATGTTTTAAAGGGTTGTGTCCGGTTAAAAATGGTTTTATTTTTTGTTTTATTGTTTTATTTATTTTACTGTTTTATTTATTTTTTGGAGTTTTACGGTGGGTTCAGTGTGTTAAAATAATAAAAGACATCCAAAAGATTCTGCAGATCACAGATGGATTGAGATTTACAGTCTCATTACAAGATGCTGAGAGGTGTGTGTGGGTGGCAAGTGTGGTTTTTATCGAGTCTGAAAATGCACCCTAAACTTTATCTTGAACTCCTCATGAAATTAGATGCCATTGACTCTTTACCACAGTGTTCTTATTTAGAACTTTGCTGATTCACTTTTAACATGATTCAGTTATAGTGATTCGCTTTCAGTATGGTTCAGTTATATAGGAATAGTGTAGCGCATTATACAGCACATGTTGTTCCAAAACAGCTTTAAAAAGAGCAGAAATCCGCCCAAAGAGCAAGTCAGGAAGCTGTGACAAGGCAAAAACTATGTAAGAAGTTAACAGATGTTAACGACATGTTGTTTTAATGTTAGAAAGAGTGTTTGTATGTGTTTTCTCCGACCTGACCAGAAGATGCTCCAGGAACTGAAGAGGAGAGGAGCTACAGGGTCTGAAACAAAATGAGGAGGACCAGACTGAGGCCGCGAGGGACCAGGAGAAGATCCGGGAAGTTACGGGAATGACTGAAGGAAAATGTGAAGCAACACAAGATTCCAGAGTAGAGACTGAGGAGCTGACCGCCCACATTCCAGACATTCCAGACATTCCAGTCTTTCCCAGGCGACTGTCACTGATGACATCACTGATATAGAATCGCAAGGCGAGAACTCAAGATTCTCAAAGACGTAAGGATGTTTATAAAACGGACAGCTATGGTCTTCGATGCTGATTGGTTACTTCGCTATTTGCATCACCGCGCAGTTCACATAACCGATCGTTATCTTGTAAACAGCAACAAACTGTTGCCATGCAACCATGTCAAAAACTAGGTCTTCAAAAGGAGGGGTGAAATTTATTTTATTGTACTGTAGCTGTTGTAAATGGTGTAAATGTAAATGGTGACTGTAGTTCTAGAAAGACCCCAGATAGTGTCAAACTCCTCAGGGTATGTAATCCTTCTCTAATCACACTGCCATAGAGCAGGCTGCCATCCCTAAAGCCTAAACACAGGTTTACACATTCTAGCTCCGGGCCTTATTTGGGTTTCCTTCCCCACATGTTCTGTCATCTGTGACCACAGATGTAAGTGAAGCTTGTGACCAGCTCCCCTTTCCTACATCGCATGACAACAGGCTAACCATTAAAGACCTGTCACCTCATAAACAAAATCATGAGGTCACAGCTGTTTAGACCCAGTTTATCTCATTAATAAATAAAAACAAAACTTGTATTTGTCCAAGTTTTTTTTGGTTTCCTGTTCATTCAAAGTATTTTGATTCTTTTTCAGAGTCCACACTTGTGAGTGAGGAAGGAATGCCTTGCACGTCTCCAAAGGTAGATTTGGTTTTCTCAACTTTATTACCCATAATCCCTTTCTGCAAAACAAAAGCAAACAAATGAATTTAATAAGTTAAAATTAAAAGTAATGTGGGCTTTGAGATGTATCGTTTAATACACCTTAACATAGTTAAGATCAAAGTATTTCATTACTTGGATTAAAAAATTAAAGACTGCAGTGGCTCACCATGACTATGAAATTCAACGTTTTTGGTGACCTTGTCATGTGTTAGGCCACATTGTTCATTTAATGTACTGATTCTGATAGGCCGATGGGTCCATGTGACCTCCAGGTTCCAGGGTGATACCATTTTTTTCAAGGGAATGCTGGCAGGAAATGCATGACCCTTGGAGTCAGCGTACACACAAACAGATCCGCACAGAGTCTTTTGGATAGTATCTAATGTATGTGATGTTATCATGATTTGGCTTGCAAATGTTTGGAGCGTGGTATTGAGCCCATCATCATTCAAAAGCAGGCAAGCACAATATGTTGCCCTTGCAGAGTGGTTCACTGTGGTGGAGGTTCATGTTTGCCGGCCCTCTGATTCTTTTTCTGGCCACTGCAGGAGGAAGCCAGACTCCCAGAATGCACTGGGCCTGAGGACGCCCACGGCCACACTGCTTCTCTGCCTCACACCCACAGCCAATGTGCTGATAAGAGCCTTTTCTCTTGTTATCCTTCTCTGCCCGACACACTCGATCATATTATTTGTTTATTTGTCATTTCCCAAGGCAACATAAAGGTAAAGGGCTTTCTATGTGTGTTTTTTAATAAATTACCTATTTTATTGCGTTCAGTTGTCGTGTTTATGTATTTATTTGCGTTTGCTCTTTCTATGCTGTTTTCCACACTGCCCGAACCCTTTAACTCTAGATGACCAGTCATTGAGCTCTGAGATACATCAGCTGACCTCAGTCTGTAACGTCACTGAGCTGCCCTCCCTTATGACCCATGAGATGGTATCTTCTTCCACTGGTCATCCAGAAGCAGGAGAATCCATTTTTATGACAGAAAGGTGAGCCATGGCTTCCCACTTTCTTGCACACGTACAATTTCCAATACATCAGTGCTCGTTTGTGGCTTTGCTTTGCCTCGCTGCGATAAAGTGCTAGTTAATGATTCGCCAAAAAGAAATTGTGGTCTACTTATATTTGTAATGCCTCCCACACACTCCCTAACATCACATTTGCTAGTCAAATGTGTGACCTCTTCCTGTGTGCATGCAGAGCTGGTTTGTGTAGACCTAAGGAATGACGACTGCGATTTGCATGCTCACCTGCGCAGCCAGGCTCATATGGACGGCCCATCCACGCTCTGATGGAGCGCACGGGCCGCCCTCGCATTTACTGAACACAGCTGCATCCTGGAAGATCAGAAAAACAAAATAATATAGTGACTTTTTTTTCCCTTTTGGGTCAGGAGACAGCAACCAGCAGCCATAAGCAGAGGACCTGAGGGAGAACACTCAGCCGCTGCAGCCAACATGAGTGACTCGCAGGTCAGTAAGAGGAAGCTTAGGAAACCAAAGGGGAAGCTCATTGCACCCATAGTGATGCTTGCTACTACTCCCCACTTCCTCTTTTAATTCTCTTTCTAGTCCCACACTTTTGTCTTTTGTCACATCCCTTTGCGAAAAACTTCCTGATTGGCTATCGTCTGCCTGCTGCGAGAGAGCAGCTTTCCGTACCTGTTGGGCTCGCAGCTGGCGGATCGACAGGGTTTGAATGGCGGTAAGTGTACTCTGAACAGTGCAGAGTGTACGGGCGCACGCCCTCTTATCAATGTGATCTGCTTGGGCTATAAGTGTTGATTTGAACAGCTTTTGTATGATGCTTTGCATGAAAGAACCAGGCAAATGTACTTTATACAAGCAAAAATGTGTTGTTCGTTTGTCCAAAGTTTGGTACAAACTACAAACTAGAAATATTATCCTAATCTACAAAACCAGCAGTTATTAGTTATTCTTGTAAATACTGTATGTGCATTGCTTAGTTCATTTTCTTGTACACATTGTTAACTTGTGAAATTTAAATAACCGTTTAAATAATTGTTTGTTAATTTTGTTGAATGTTGATTCATTTCTGTTTTTGCCATTAAATAACCATGGTAACTGATGTGGCTATGCAACCCAAATTAAACGGTTGTCTAAAGGTTTTTGATTTTTGATTTTCAGTTCAGTGTCAGTTATATTCACAGTTTCCAGTGTGGCCATCTTGTGCATTGTTTGTTTTTGGCTGTCTCCTGATTGTAGTATTATACTGTAGATAAGAGCTACACGGACTGTCCTACAGCTTGCATTAGTTCTGTGTGGTTTTTATATTTAGAAGCACTTCTTATAAGTGGTTTACTTGTCTTTTAGTAATTAAAAATATCTAATAACAAGACTGCCTCAAGACTTACATCTGACATTAGGAGTATCAACCCACTGCAGGCGAAGCCGCTTATATTAAAATGGTTAATGTCAGAGCAATATTTTAGCCAGGCTGATGAATTGTCTGTTAGCAGAATAAAGACAATGGGGTCTAGATTTTTTTCCCTCATAAGTTTCAATTCGGTTTCTGTTTATGAATTTAATAAGTGAATATTGTGCTGGGTAACACCATTGTTATTTTCTGCCTTGCTGGATTTCACTCCCACTTTCATAAACTCCCACTTTCATGCCAGTACGAGTGCTCTCTCCCTCCCTCCAGCCCTCCCTTTCTCGCTCCCTCCCTCTTTCTCTTTATCTGTCTGTACCCCTCTGTGTCTCTCTCTCTCTTTCTCTCCCATCAGCTGTATAAGTCACACACATTATGTAAGAATCTAGCACTTCTGTCTCTCTGAGCGCAGCTCTCATGTTTCATGTCACATGTCATGGGAGGGGTATGGAGCTCAGTGTGTCGGATGCTTTGCATATGGCAGCAGCTTTCAGAAGCGTGTGTGTGCGTACAGTGTGTTGCTGCCTGGAGTGTGTCAGTGGGTCATAACACTGTGTTTTCATCCTCTACAGAAGCTTAACGAGGGACAGCTTCCTGAGGTGACTGTAAAATCGGACAGGTGAGCATTTCCTCTCTGTAACTGATATTTTAATGCTCCCAATTCTTAAATGTGCTGCAAAAGTTACATGCATGTTGTGTTTAGTGCATGTTACTTATCTATAGGGTGTATATACTGTACTGTTGCTCATGTTCACTGTTGCTCATGTTCACTGTTGCTCATGTGATTTAAACGAACCCCAACCCTAAGTGTTAACGTATGGCTTGTTACGCATCCTGTACTGTTTGTGCTATGTTTGTGTAATTCAATTATGCTGCTTTTTCAAAAGAGATCTGCTATTGCAGTAATTGTGTAAGTCGAAGGACTTATCATACTTCAAGCAATAATGATAAACCAAGAGGACAAAAATATCAAAAAGATTTGTTTTTTTTTTACCAATGTCAGTAAGAAATAACCTACCACTAAAACACTCTAGCAACACCTTGGCAAACACCCACAACACCTTAGTAACCATATAGCAACATGCAAAAAAAATACAACAACATTATATCGTAGCAACAAGTTTAACGTGGGTACGCGTCAGTTATAGTGGTTCTTGTTGTCTATTAACGGTGATGAAATGGTTCTCTAACAACATTTCTGTTAGATTCACCTATGCAAATAAACCTGAAATCTAAAAGTGTGTGCCAGCAATGAGCATAATACATGTCTAGTACACACTTCATATTAATGAATCGTGCTTTCCGAATGGCAACGTTCCCCCACCGGTTTTACGAACAAGTACACAAGTCTGTAGGGTTGGTAAATGAGACCAAAATTCAACACCTCATTCACTTGTGCTGGTGTTTAGGAGTGTATTGTTGCCAGTGGTGGAAGAAGAGGAGGCCATGCCAGAAGTGACAGGGGGAAACTCGCCAGGTAAATGGTCAAATAAAACCAAAAGACTTCCTTTTTGACACTGAAGACTGCCTGTATTCATTCTTTGTCTCTGCCGCTCAGACAAAAAAAAGTCAGACAGTAATGGGACAGTGGCATCACCTGCTTCGAACTCCAAAGCATCAGCTGACCCATCAAAAGATCCTAAAGCAAAGGATGTCACCCTCAACCCAGAGACCAGTGGCGGTGGTCTTCCACCAGCCCCTGCTGCACAAGACTCTAAAACAGACCTCCTGGCTCTGAAGAACAAGCTCAAGAAGGTAAAGAAGGTATCCATGATGAAACGCTTTCATTAGAATTATGATGTTTAGAAGAATCTGTTTGTTTTCTGATGCTCAGTGTGACCCGTCACATCATGTGTGCTGTATGTTGCATTTTAAAGGGGAACAGTTAAAAATTAAACTAATGGCTTACAGGAAATGACTCCCAATAAGGAAGCCAGTGAGGACCAAAAAGCGCAGGGGGGCAGTGAAACTGCAGTTGCCACAGTAAAAGGTAGATTCTCTTTCTCTTGCTGTCTCATCTGTAATGCTACTTGTAATGCTCTTTGAGACTTGCTAGCTCTAATGCTAGAGGTTATTACTCTTTAATGTCAAACATTTCTCTTCCCTTAGGTGATACATCTGTTGTGTCTCAAGATGCCAACAATTCCACCAAAGATGACAAGAACAGGTTATAATGCTTTGTGTACTGATTTGATATCCATACATTTTATGTACCATGATTCAGGCATGTCTTCACATGACACATTTGACATATTCAAGTTCCTATTCATTTGAGTTGTGCATTTCATCTGCAGCCTGTCACTCAATGACAAAGAGATTGAGGTGAGGGTTGTTTCCATCTTCAATTTGAAGACTAGATTCCTGTTTAACCTTATAAATAAAGATGTTGGATGTCTCGGAGTGAAACGATTTCTCCTCGTTTACTGTCAGGCGGAGTTCCACCGGCTATCTCTGGGCTTCAAGTGCGACATGTTCACCCTGGAGAAGAGGCTTCGTCTGGAAGAACGCTCGCGAGATCTGGCCGAGGAGAACGTTCGCAAGGAAGTGACCAGCTGTCAAGGTCTACTGCAGGTCTGTGACAGTTCACACAATTTTTCAGTCGTAAAACCGGTTGCTTCTTTGAAAAATGCGTTTAGAGAATATTTGAGAATTCTATTTTATTGATGAAAGCTAAGATCACTTTGTGCAGACTGAGTCATCTAAATAGTCTTTGTCTACTCAGGCATCAGAATTTTTAGGACACAACAAAAATATTTTCTAAAGCGTAATTTCGTCAGACATTTGTCTTGAATTAATCTGACAACATTGTTCTCATTTTGGTTTTTGTATGTCATTTTTAAACCATTCTCCTTAAGGATAGCATACCATAACCATAGTTCTTCTTAAGGACCTAAATTTTCTATTTGACATGAGGGGTGACCGTCATGGAGTCTTCTGATACAACAGACCTGCGACCCATTTGGGTTGTGACCCAGCAGTAAGACCCCTGCTGTAGCATACTACATTTGCATTGTGTTGTACAGGCCCTGATTCCAAGGTGTGAGGAGGATAATCAGTCCATGGAGATCATCCAACGCTTGCAGAAGAACCTGGAGGTCCTCATCCAGTCGGTGACCAGAGTGTCTAGCCGTTCAGAGATGCTTGGGGCCATCCATCAGGTTAGTGTGTTATCTGACCTCAGATATATTCAGATTCTGCATAGCACTCAACTCACCCACTAAGGACAGACTCGGCAGGAGAGCTGAGTAGTTTGTTCACCTCAGAATTTGTTGTGTAGGAGAGCCGGGTGGGTAAAGCTGTGGAGGTGATGATTCAGCATGTGGAGAACCTGAGGAGGATGTACACCAAGGAGCACACAGAGCTGTTGGAGCTTAGGGAGAACTTCACACCGAATGAGAGGTCCTTTGGGTCCCAGGCTGAGAGGGGTAATGCTCATACAAACACATAGCAGTAGGGAATCCATTGAAGTTTGTGTCTTAACAACGTTTTTTATCTTGCAGAGGATTTTAGAAACAAGAAACAGTCAACCGCACAGCTTTTCAAAGTGAGTTAAAGGCATGTAACAGCATGAAGATAATAAACAGGTGTTTTTTTTTTACTTACATTTTTGTGTCCTGTTTTAAGGTCACTAGCCGACGCATTAGCATAGCTACACTTCCTCGCAGTGGTGGAGGACACGCCCATTTTGACATGGTAAGATACTGGATACTGATCTGATTAAAGCGAGTGAAATATTCGGAAAAATGCTCCATTTATCTGTTTATTATTAGCAGAACAAAGACACAGCAGAGACGGAGGCCGACAGACTTTCCCGCCGATCACCATGGTAAGTAATGACAACAGACCTTATATGTCTGCTGACTAATAAAATGGGTAATGCATATCAAAACAAGAGCAACAGCAATAAACTTCTCAGGACGACATTTGGCTATTTGTCCAAAGTACTGTGCAGTGCATTCAGGGTATTTACAAGTCTGTTCTCTAGGGTTTCGAACCTATGACCTTTGAATTGCTAGTGCAATGCTCAGCCCATTAAACTGTACCAATCTACCACCGTGCAACACTTAGCACTGTGAGAATGGATGTCATAGGTTGTGTCGTCTCAGCTGTGTCGCTTTACAGGAACATGACAACCAAGAGGCCACCGCTAAAGCGCTTCATTAGTACTGGTACGTGGGCCGACATTGACGAGCCCGCTTTGATGAATAGGTAAGGTCACCTGTGCCGAACGGTTCCCGTTTACTGTCCGCCTTTTGCCGCATTCCAGTTTCATGTCTCAAAGCCATTAAGTAAATGTGCCATCAAAAGATCATTGCATGCACAGCCACAATGGAGGTCTTGAGCCAAAATGGTGGACAGCCTGTGCTGAGTTTCAGCGCTGTGAACTTTGCACAGGTACGGATGCGACACAGACTCCCACTCAGAGGAGGAACGGAAAGAGGAACCAGAGGAGAACCGGAGGACTAGCCTAACAGAACTAGGCATCAAAATTACTTCCTTCATAATGCCAGCCAAGACGTTAGTGAACCTGCCGCCTCCCTGTATCTCTATTTACTATTCTGCTTCAGAGTTTAGCTTTAACAACTACACACTGAGGTTTTTCCTCCAATGATGCTGGTGCCCGTGAAGCTAAGGAACGTGCTTCTATAAATCAGCTTATTGCCTTTCTCTTTAATACAGAAGGAAACACACTAGCACACTACACATAATAAACTTTACTTTGCAGCACTTAATCCAAGCAGTCCCACTGTAGGTTCAATAAAACAGAAATGCAGTGTAATCGAAGTTGTTAGAGATAAATGTTTTTCACCATTTGGCAGTATTCCAATCCCACAGTTGGCGCTACATTCTCTTGGGTATTTTCTTGTTAACAAGACACCACAGAACTGTGCAAACATCCATAATATTTATCTTGTTTATCTATAGTGTTCCTGCTTGGAAAGTACCCAGTCTTTAATATCAGTCCTCATATACTTGTCATAAATGCTTACAGTACCGGCTGTGATTTTTCACATTTCTCTGAATGCAGTTTTCCTCAGTGCTGTGAAGCTGTACTGCATACTGTGCTCTTGCCTCAGTCGTCTCCACATGCTGACCTGAAAATTATGTGTGTTACTGTCACCTGTGCACTGTGTTTGCTAAACCTGTTACAAATCTTGTTTTTCCTTTGCTGATTGGAGACCAGCTGTATTCTAATGATTGATTACAAAGTCAGAATCACACTCTTAGTACGGAAATGCAAATTCGTAATGCTTTTCAAGAACAAAGGGTTCTCATCTTTGCCACAAGGGGCACTATAACAAGTATTAACTATCATACTATACTGTAGCTTCTTAAAGTTTTCTCTTTAGTTTGACAAAGATCCTGCTACCCGAATAACAAATCTGGTTCCATGGTGCATTTAAAGGTAACCCTACTCTTAAGCAATGAGGTTTGTTCTAACCATAGTAACACAAGGATATGTCTTGTGTATGTATGATGGGATTATGCTTCCAACACATTTGCCTACTTTCTCAGAGTGTGTTTCTGGCCTATCTGTTTATATACGTTATGGGGTTTCTTTTAATTCTCCAGCTGGTATTTCCACATCACTGGTTTAACATGAGAACCACCGTGGTTCCTGTTGCTAAAGGTATGTTGTTGTACTTCTGTATAAATTTCTCTCTTTTCATCTCAGCCCTAGTCCCAGCCCAACAGAACGAGCTCCACCCAGCTTCTCCGAGGTGAGACCAGCAGTGTCCAGAGGCACCAGGGGTGTTTGGATTTGGGTGGCTTTGCTGGTAGTGCTAGCTGCTCTCCTGGCCCTGCTGGCAAACCTGATGTTACAGCCAGCAGTGGATGCAGCACCTGTGGGTACCGGCGACTCCTGGATGACCATCCAGCAGCTTCTGTGGCCCTACACGGGGCTAAGGCATAACGGCCAACCTCCTGTGTGATGCAGAGGGGTCAGAAAAACTGTGTCAGCCAGTTAGCTTGTGGTGGATGCTGTCGTGACTTGCATAAGAGGCATTCGGAGGGACAAAGAACTCAACTACAAAAGCTATGACACTGCTCCCTGTCCTTTAATAAGAACCTTGACCATTTTTTAATGATGGAATTGGGCATCTCAAGAGGGATGTGGTGAAGGAAACGGGCAGCTCTGAGTTTTTTACAGATGCTGTGTGCACTGTTGTGTCAGCTATGTATATGTCAGACATTTGCTGAGACGGTCAACAAATGTGTCAGCCAATCAAAGTGGAGATTTGCGCTGGGATGAGGTTGCAGTCCACACTAGAGGAAAACGATTATCGAATGTCGCAAAATCGCTGCCTGAAAGGCTGCCTTTTTAAAAGACTTCCTTCATGTTTTAAAATTGATCAGTGTATTTCTATTGGCAGTTTGGAAGAGTATTGAGATGGCATTTAAAAAATAAAGATTTTTGTTTTGTTAACTTTTATAGTTTTACTGCTGTAGATTTTTTTGCTTTTTTATATTAGTTATTACATACTTTTTATGAGGCTGTTGTTTTAATGTTCTTTAAGAATTCAAGCGCTTTTATGTTTCAAAGACGGAGGAAACGTACACAATAAAAGAAACTGATTCAAGTATTCTCACTATTTACTGCAGAAAAACAAACACAGATTGTGAGGCTTCATGCGCATTTCCTCAGTCACATAAAGTCCTTTTAACTTACATTTAAAGTGAATTAAGATTGACTTTAATGACAGTATAAATGATAATTGTTGAATACTTATAATTTAGGGCTAGAATATTAGGTGCCAGTTATTATCTTGTTGATCGCAGATTATTACTGCCCTCTGGTGGTCTATAATGTCAGCGTAGAAACTGTGTTTTGCAACAAGATGATGAAACAAAACATTGATCATGTTTATTTCTTTTTTTATTACATGTTCATTTCTTATTTATTTGTTTAATTGCAACAGTACATATATTAGTGTTTTCACAGTACAATATTTAGTATGCAACATCCTGTTTGTTTAGTCGCTTTCATGGTTTTTAAGTAGCTACTTTCCTCGAGTTTTGAAAGGGTGTAAAAACCTGTATAATCCCTTATTCATGGTAATGGTTATCTGTACACAACATGTTATATGATTGTCATAATGTCAAAAGGCTCTTACAGAGTTAATAATAATTATTTGTATTTGTGGGTTTTAGTTCATGTGACATTGAACTCTCTGTGAATTGCTAATTTGCTTTCCAATGGCGGCCTCGCCTGAGCTTGTTTTCATCATGTGATACCAGTATGAGGTTCCCTAGGAGGTGCTGTGGTCCCTGAAGATTTTGAGCATCGTTTTAACCAGGGTTTACAGGTGGGTACACCCTAGGGGGGTGTGGGTCAGTTCTTTAAAATTATAGTTCGCAACGATCACCTTGTGTCGCGTATATTGGTGGCAGTTTTTACTGACCATTGAGAGGAGTGTTAAAAAAGGCTGGCAGAAGCCACAGACTCTGCCTTTTGGGAACCTGTCCATACACCCAGCCTGTTCTTTCCTGCATTATGTTGTACAGGTCTGTTCTTACCATCTGGAGTTTCTGCTGTGTGCTTACACACCACATGTCTATCCAGACACTGACACGAGAGCGTGACATTGTCATTTATAATGCCGCCACTTGTTATACAGACAATAACATTATTACATTCATTTGGATCACTTCTGTTGTTTGTAAATATGATGGTGTGTCATTGTCCTCTTTCATAATTTGCATACTGTTCTCTCTATTCTCTTTCTCTCATTTATAAATATTATTCTGTGTCATCTATCCACCCGTCTGCCTGTTGATAACTCGACTGGTCTGTTTATCGGTCAGTTGACTGGTCTGTTGGTCAGTGGGATGTTCTTTCTGTCGGGTCTGTCTGTCTGTCGGTCAATCGGCTGGTCTGTCTGTCTGTTGGTCACATGGTCAATTGGCTGGTGCGTCTGTCAGTCGGCTTGTCTGTATGTCCATTTATTTGCCTACCTTCCTATCCACCTGCTTTTACTTATTAACCGGTTTTCTCATCCTTTAGAAATATGCATTTTGTGTGAAGGGAAAACAATCCCTTTCTACTAGCAGAGGGCTGGAGGTGCATCACCAGAGTTTACACACTCGTTGACGCAGTGCGCGATGTATAAAAGCTGTATGTCAGGTAAGTTACTAGGTTACTTATTACTAGGTAACATGTTACGCTAAAGGTGGACAGAACAAGAAAAAAATACTTTTTGATGTTCAGCTTTGGCTGAATTAAAAGACAGGTCAGTATTAAGCAGTTATTTGCATCACTTCTTTTAGCTTGGGTAAATGACTCTCTCTCATTAACACTGCTGTTTGAGGTCTAGTGCAGACTGCTTGCTCTTTGTTTAGCAGGCAGGATCCACCCATCTCTGTATGTGTGATATAAAGGGTCAGAGCACCACTGAATGTGCTATTTACATATCTCCTTGTTCACTTTGTGTTGGACTGGGTGATTGTTTTCCTCCGTTTTGCTTCATTGTTGTTGTTGACAGGCCAGTGCGGGCAGTTTTCTGAACTTAGTAGCTTGATATCAAACTCAGCCGTTTGTGTGTGACCCGCTCAGCATCATCTGATCGTCATTTTTTTCAAAACTGTTTTTTAAAGTGACGACGCAGGGCTAATGCAGGATTAACGGTTATCCAGAGAGAGGCTGTGAGCAGATAAGACCAGACATTTCCTTTTAACTCTCTCATTACGTTCGGTTTGTAATTACCCTAAACCTAATTATTGTCCAGGCTTTTGTGATCTTCAAAGCCAAGATGTGACAAATAAAGCCGCTCGAGTGCAAGCAATGCAAAACAGAAAGCGCTTAATGAACAATAAAATCGACAAAATGGCCCAAAAATTAAAAAAGGGAGATTGGGGCAGACGTTAAATCTGTTGACATTTAATTTGCCAACGAAACGGAAAACACACTTCCTTCAGTAAGACGACATTTGCGCGCAAACAAAATGTGTCGGTTATGAGGAGAAGAAGGATGAAAGACGGGTTTACTAACATGTCTCTTAGTCCCTCTTTCATGTTAATTAGAAATCACATTCCCTTTGTTTTCTGGCTTATTTGTTTTCTATTTCGTCCATTGGAACAAGTTTGCAACATAAGACACAAATAATTGGATTTGTCTCCATGGCTGTCTTAGATGGGGGATGTTTTGTTTTCTCCTATAGTTCGGTTTGCAGATTTGCTACTTGATATTTTGTCTCACTGCAATAAAGAGAGAAGATTGTGAGGTCTTTGATGACCTCTAAGTGAACTTGTTCTCGACTTTACTGTACAGTTACATGAATGCATTTGGCAGAATGTTCATTGGGAAACCAAACCTAGAACTTGGCATTACTTGTGCTATGGGTTTAAGACTTGGAATGCTCCATCTCACAATAAAATAATCTCAAATCTCAAATTACTACTGCTTTACTTTTCAGCCATACCAGTTAAAACAGCAAAGGAAACTTATGTTTGCTTTGATGTTTAAGGGGATAGTTCTCCCAAAATAAGAAATTTTGTCCCATTTCCACCATTGTTTCTCATAATCAAGCATGACGCACAACGTTTCAATATGAAAGTGTGCATGTGATTTAAGAGCTACTACTGAGAGCACTTGTTTTTCCTCACACGAATGGCTTCAGAAGACAGCACAAGTCCCTGTTCACTTTTCATTGCAGCACCAGGGAAAACACCTGGTAAACATCTTTTGTTTTTCCGCAGAGAGAAGAAAGTCAAGGAAAGTTCGGAATGATAAAAGAGCCAGTAAACAATGACAAAACACAGTATTGGGTGAACTGTTTCTTAACATTTTCTTGAGCTTCACTACTTAGCCTATAGCATTCTGTTTCCTAAAGCATCTGGTAGGAAGTATGATACATGCCAAGTGTGTATCTGTGCTGTAAGAGGAAGAGAGAGCATGTGAAGATCAGATAAGAGGAGTGTTGGGACTGTGTGTTGTAATGATGTATGGGAGGGTTTGTTTGAGAGCATCTCTTAGAGTTTAGAAGCTGCAGGGCTGAACTCTGCTATCTCGCATCCACTTCCTGCTCCGCTGTCCTATGAACACGCTTTACACACATTCATCATTATAACATGCCCTACTTACCTTAGACATCATTAATTCATTCATGCCTCTCTTCCAAACACACACACACACACACACACATGTAGGATTCAGGAAGAAGAAAATTACACCCCCTTAAAAGTAGTTTTTAACTGGCAAGCCTGAGGAGAGACAGTGAACCAGAATTGGTGTGAACCACCCACTTTTGAACTGCTCAGGTGTGACTAAGTGACAAAGTGTCAGTGTGCTCACCAGCACAGGTGACAGAACCGGCTGCCAGCTCGCTGTGTGAGCGCAAAGCCACTGAAGGTTCTGGAACGCAGTCAAACTCATCAGCTTAATAGATCAGATTAAATCTGCAAACGCTTGACAGCGCCAAGCCAGCGGGCACTCGCATCTAAACGTTCCTGTAAATCTCAGCTTAGTCAATGTAACGTGGACCGTGTCCAGAAACTTGTTTCTATACAGCGACCCCAAAAATGAGTTTGACGTTTAAGACACTGTAAATTGCATAAATGTGTTTCTTATATAAAGTTAAAATCAATTAGCCATGTATTTTAAAGAAAGGTAGCACGAGCACAATTTTCAAGCAGAATGTTTCACAAAAAGATGCGTTAGGTTCCAAACCATACCTTAAAAAAATATTGTGTAAAATTTGGGCCAAAATATTGTGACACCTTCAAGTTGTCAAATTTAGTGGAACGTGTTTATTTGTACTGTGATGAACAACACGTGTACTTACTATTCTAAAGCTCCTGTGTGATTTTGAAGGTAATTCCTGCATTCACTAAAAAGTACCTTGAGACGAGCAGTTTTAAAATAAATCCCACAATTAAGTTATTTTTCAGAAAGAAGTAAAAAATGTTTTTTTCGTAAATCACTTGTTTTGAGATGTACCACTTGTTTATATGTAATGTAATTGTCTAAAATTGTCCAGATACATTTTGTAGCCACTGATTGTTACAGATGTTGTCTGCACCAGAGGAACTATATATATATATATATTGTTTTCATATATCATTATATTTTCATAAACCTTAACTTCATTTATTGTTATGCTGTCAAATGGATGACCTCTGTTCTACTTTAAAGAGTTTGGATAAATGTGGAACGGATTCCTCATGGCCTTCTCTCATTGGCTGTGCTCCTAAACTTTGGTCTCTGTAGGGTGGCGGTCTTGGATCTTTTTGCCCTTGCTGAGGCCAGCCTAGTTTGGCTCCGTCTCCCTTCGTGCTGCAGCTGTCTACTGCCTGACCTGGTGTTCTGCCCAAAGAACTTCTCTCTGTATCTCTCCTATGTACCCTTGTGTAGTGTCCCTCGCACTCAAATCCATAACCTTTCACAAGCTTGCTTTTATCTCACTCTATGGTGCAGTTTAGCACAGTGGTTGCCAACTGGTTTTGCCTTAGCAAATTACACGGTAACCCAACATAGTACCGAAATTATTTATTATACAAAAGTGAATAAACATCTTTTTAAATCAAACATTAAAATTTGTTAATGCTACCATGAATTGTGTGGGCTCAAATGTATGCAGAATTACTAACCTGACATAGGCTGCATAGGATTTACCCACAATCCTGTATTTAAAGAAGTCTGGGTAATGCTTTATTTTACCTTACGTGAGTTCCAGGGACTCTAAGTAGTGTTGGATACCTGTAACCAAGATGTACTGTAAATCCTATGGGGGACCAGATGATTCTTTGATCCAGTCCTGGTCATACACCACCAGCTGAGACTGGTGGTATATGCCACTGGTTTAGCTACTTTGTGAAATCTTCAATATTCCCTTACTTGCTATTTTCACTATCTCTCTTTTCACCACATGGTGGGGTTTGATGTAGCATACAGTCAATCTTTACAGTCTTCTCTCTTCCTTTCTTGCTCTTTGTGCCCTAATAGGGTGTGTTAGTCTGTCTTACCCACTGGTGCTGTGCCTTAAGAGAGCCATCATCGTTATTTCCCCCATTCTACACCCCAGGGTCCAAATCAGTCACTTTCTGTACCCTCTCACCTCACCCTGTCTCACCCTGGCACTCCGTCATCCTCGCCCGCATGTTTCTGTTCAAAGTGCCTTAAGCAAATGTTTTAATTGTCAGTTCTCATTTAGACAAAGAGTGACATCTCGAAGCAGACAGGCGGGAAAAAGGCGGACCACAGTAATCAGAGGCGATGAAGACAATTTACATGCTGCAATTACACACACTCACTCGCAAGCACACACACACACACACACGCATTCCACAGGAAGCTGTTTGTGACGAGCTGTTCCTGCTTTAGGCTTTGAGCGCCAGGAGGTTCTCCGCTCTGCTAGGCCATGATCTGGTTTGACAAGCGTACTGCTGTCATCTCAAGTTTGTCCAATTTTAAATTCTAATTAATGAACTTGCAGCCACGTTTGTGTTGTTTGCTTTCACATCTGTTTACTTCTCAGTCGTTCTCTTAAATTGCCATTTATTTCCTACGCAGGCCTTGTCTTCTATTTGTCTTTCTTTGTACTTTCATGACTTTGTTCTTTTGACACACTTTTAACTCCAGAACCCGGCGTGTTTGAATATGTGACCGTTTTTTCGCTGATTTTATCGGGGACAACAGAAGGAGGGTTGTGCTCTGGTAATTAAACCACGCACAAACAAAAAATCTTGAGCTCGCCGTAGTTGATGACTTTGAGAACAGAGAGAGTCAGCAGATCTGGTAATAGTTCCTTCTCTTCCTCAACATTTTGTTCTTCTCATTTTGATTATTCATTTACTGCATTTCCGTATGCATTTTACTTTACAGTGCATTCGATGTAGCTGTTTTAGCTTGCGTATTCACTGGGAACTGAACCCATGACCTTGGTGTAGCTGGTACTATGCAATGAGCTACAGGAACTTTCAATTCCAAGCAGTTCAGTCAGAGTTTGTTTGGTTACTTAGTACAGAAGTCTATAATGATCTGTACTTAAGAGCAAAACAAAAAAAGGTTAAAAACCTTAACTTAAATTTACAATATTAATAAAGCAGACTGCATGCACAAACAAGACAAAAAGCCCTATGAATGGTAACGGTATTTATTTTTTATCTATTTCTTTTCCTAGCTGCCGAGTGTAATATGTTTCTCTCACCACCAGCAGGTGGCGGTAGCGCACTTACCGGCGCTCATCAGGTCACTCCCCGTTCCGTCTGTCACTGCACGACTCGTTCTTCACGTTTCCATCTCTGAGCTTTCTGGGTCTCTGCCAGTCAGAGTGAAAATGGATGTAGAACTAATCTATTTCCATGGACGTCTTAATCCACTAATGCAGTGATGAAATCATTAAATTGCAAATCATCATCATCTCCTGCCTCACCACTCCGCTGTTGCGTTTAATGTTTAAATAACAGGGTTTGATGAAGAGCGGCTTTGCGCACTCAACGCGCTTTTGTGACGTGTTGTTGTGACATTAGATCTGCGTTTATCCGCTGTCCTCTCACATTATCTGCCTTTGAGAAAGTTTCAGCCTTTTCGCAATTTTTTTTAGCATTTTGAAAGCTTAAAACAGCCTTGCGGTAATGTAGGAAAAGAATCGCGCTTCGGTCATTTTCCATAAAGCGTTGTCAGGGACATCGACTACCCTGTCATATTTTTCTCACTTTTTCCATTTTTACTATTTTCCTCCGTCTGTACGCAAAATTACCTTGAATATTCCATGGATGGCGGATCAGAAATTGGTCTGAAAGTGTTCTTTAGTTCTTCTTGGATACTTTGATGTGTTTGCAAACACACAAAAATTGACCGCCGCAAGTTGTTCCTTGGCTTTTCCAACTTCTAAAGTTCTTCAGCCACCCACTTGTACCATGATTACTTTTAAATCATAAGCAATGTCCTTTTCCCTCAAATGTATATGTCCCTCAACACACATTTGCTGTAGGAAAGCACTGTCTTGAAACAGTAGGGTATCTCATGGGGTGCAAAGACCTAAGTTTGTGACCCAAATTACTCTAATATCATGCCTTGCTCTCGATTGCTAACAGATGACATGGTGCGGCTCTAGATCTCTGGCTTTTTCCTAAAGGTGTGTACTGGTCTCACCATCTTCCCAATCACCTCCATCAACAGCGGCCTTGTCTGAGCGGGGGGGCCCGATACGGTTCAGGGGTGGGGGGGAAACGGGGGCTTGTCAGGGAGCCTCTGCCTGGGATCAGGCTGAACGAATGAGCATTTGATGGGGGGGAGAGAGAGGATTCTCACTGGTGAGTAAGCCTTACTGGTGAGTAAGCCTCTTCGGGGCTTTGGCGCGGTCACTCTTGCAGCAGGTGGGTGTGTAAGCCCAGCGTGTGTGTGTTGGTCTGTCTCTTTATGTGTATTTGTGTGACTCAGATTGGCCGTGTCTGTGCCAGCTCAGCCATCCAGCAAACCATCTCTATGTCAGTCAAGGACCAATGGGGCATTTTAACCAGCGGGCCGTATAGCGCGCCAGGACGTGCCAGCACAGAAGCGGCATCTCATTCTCTCATTGTGTAG
The DNA here is from genome assembly GCA_036877575.1 of Botia almorhae. Lineage (NCBI taxonomy): Eukaryota > Metazoa > Chordata > Actinopteri > Cypriniformes > Botiidae > Botia > Botia almorhae. Next base: position 7,887 of record JAZGTJ010002406.1, on the reverse strand, counting down.
AGGAACTGACAATCACAGCCCCTGCTAGTGCTTATCTATATAATTTCCACTCATATTTTGCTTTAGAGGTTTGGCTTTCGTTTAATTTTTCAGTTTTAATGGTGCATAAATAATTTTTTATTTGTATCTTTCGAAAATGAAACTTTAGTTTAGCTTCAGTATATTTTAGGTTTATAATGTTTAGTGTGTAATTTTAGTGCAGTATATCCTTACCCACTGCGCTTAAAATCCAGAAGGCTGTTTTTGACAGTATATATTGAAAGTCAAATAAATAGACTTTATTGTGTTCGTATGAGACACAAGAAAACTGAGTTTGACAACCCTCAGAAAAGCAGAAGCAAATGTGGAAACAGAAAGTAAATATTAATAATGAATTACATAAAAGAATTACATAAAAGAAAAAATCTTGTAGTGTATAAAATAAGTCCAAGATTATCCAGCTATGACTGAAGTATTTTTCTTTGTCTATTTTGTTTGGTCTATATTGTAGTGGACACACAATCTCACAACAAGTGGTTGTCTGTTTTGCCAACGCCCCGTTTTTATTTTCATTTTAAATCATTTTTACACAGCAGGTTTTTGTCTTAGTAGTTTCACCCTAAATAGGCCAGTGATGCTCAATATACACATGCTAAGTGCTGGTGGTTGTGTAGTTTGAAAGTGAGCAGTCATACAAATGTGCACTGTGGTAATGTCAGTGGTGAACCATTCAGAAACATTTGTTTTCAAAGGGAAATGAGAGAATAAAAACCTGAGTTTCACATTACACTGATTTATTGCCCAGCCAGTCACAGAGGGCTGTAGTCAATAGCTTTGTTAAACTTCTCTAGATTTTCAGTGCTGTTTACCTGCTAGTTTATTGGCTCTGGATCACCGAGTTATATAAGAGTTTGCAGATGTTCTGTTGCTGAGTTGAGGATTTCCAAGCATAGCTTGTCACCAGCATGTACTCTATTGTTTTGGTTTGTTTTAGCTTAACTAGCAACATAACTCTTTGGTAACCAGCTTCACAATGCAGGTCTACGCTACATTCAGGAGTAACGATGTAAAAGGAGAATACATAAAAGTCAGGCTTATTTATGTCTAGTTCATTTAAGCTCCACATTTAAGCTCAGACTGCAATTAGTTACACAGTGCTGTGTAGCATCTCTATGTGTGTAACAGACTATTTGTTTGCCACATGGCAAATGTGGTGTTTCTCAAACTCGGGTTTATTTTTATTAAAGCTAAACAGTTTTTGCTTTGGAAACATTTTGCCTGAATTATTTACTTTTGCTGCTTTTTAAATATGTTCTATGTTTAGATTTTGTTGTTTTATACAACTGTTAATCCAAAAATATTTTAATCCATCATAATATTTGTGACTATTAATGTTCCATTATTAATATAAATTAACTCTATAACTTAACATGAACTGGCATAAACAGTACTTCTACATTATTTATAAATCTTAGTTAATCTCAGCATTTACTAAGATATATTTAAAATCAGTTGTATCCGTTAACAGTAGTTAACACACACTCAATGAATGTGCACTGAACAAACATGAATGAACAATGAACAACATTAGTTAAGTAACATGAACTAACAATGTCTACAAATAAAACCTTATGTTATCATAAAATTAAATCATTCATAATATCAAATCATCAGTGAAATGTAATTTTTATTTTAGTTTAGCCTTAATGACAAAAATGTATCAATGTAATGTTTAAAAATGTGGCATGATTTGAAATGTGGAAATTATATTTGTTTATGAGTGTGTTTTAAATTTATTTTATTTATTGTTGCATATAAGGAAGGGATGGTTGCAGAAGGAGAGTCATACATAGAAGTCTAAGATTTGTGTGTGTACGTGCGTGCGTGCATGCGTGTGTATGTGTGTGTGTGTTTGTGTGTGTGTGTAAGGTCTCTCATCCCCTCCATCAATTTTGCACAACGCCCCGAGGCAGCTGTGGGACTTTGTTTTCTTCCTCCCTCCATCCTACCTATTTTCCTCTCTCTTCAATTTGCTCATCCTCCACTCATTCCCTCTGTCTTTCTTTCCTTTTTCCCATCATCTCTTCTCCAAACTTTTTCTACTTTCATTGCCCTGCCTCTCCTCTCCTCTTTATTCCTCATCAAATCACTATGTAGCTCAACATTTCCTCTGCCTCTCTCTGAAGCTTCTTCCTGTCAGATTTGAGTAATTGCTCTCTGTTCCCCGATACCATAATAGTTGCTTTAGTGTTTACAACATGGCGACAGTTAAAAAATTGGTATACGTGGCTTTATTGTATATAGAGAAAGTTTTATTGCTTGAAGAATGACCCTCATGACCTGGTTTCAGACAGCGTTCGGTCTCTCAGGAAAAGTCCGGGCCACAAGTAGGATGGGGTTGGGGGGGTGGAAGAGGTCCTTTTTGTACTACAATCACCAGACCTTGTCTGTATGATGTATTCAGGGCTGGTTTCCTACATAGACCTGTGGCTTTTGTCTTTCATGTGTAATCCAGTGTTGTAGCTCGTACCAGGGCATCTTGCTTTCCTTCTCAGCTTTATCCTTGTTCATCTTTGCTTGTCTTCTATTGTGAGCTGTCTTTAGTCTTCCCCTCTCTCTCCCTGGATTGGCACAGTGTTAATCCAAAGGTCTGGGTGTACCTCTCTAATCCCTGATGGAGTATCACAGCGAGACTCTTTTAGTTAACCTTCCGCTTGTGAGAGGTGTCTGTGTGTTACCTGGACATATTGTCCCCTTTCAAAACTCCACATGCTGCCCCTCAGATTTTGAGCCAAGTGTGTTTTCAATGCATATAAAAACAAATCAAAAGAAACAAAGTAAAAAAAAACTGTCTTTTGTAATCAAGTCAAGAAAGCGTGATTATTGTAGGTTAAAAAAACACTGTCTGAATTTTGTCTTGCCTTTCTCAAAATGAATATCAAAAATCAAAAGTTATTAAAATCATCGTGCTGATCACTGGCTATCAACAACAATAAATTGACCGGCCTTCTTCAAAGTTAAACAAAAATCTCATCACTATGCAAACACATCCTAGATTTTAATTAAACCCCAGTAAGTTGTTTTTCTTTAGTCATGTCTAGAGTACAGAGTAAGTCTGGACCACCACCTTAAAAAGGGGTAAAATAGCATTTCCTGATGCTTAAATTAAGACTGCATAGCTATCTGTCATGTAACTAAAACAACAGGCTGTCGTGACTGAATGAAAGAAGGATAGAGAGAGAGAGAGAGAGAGAGAGAGGGAGGGAGGGAAAGGGAGAGTAAAGGAAACTAAGAAAGACATAAACAAACCATTGTTCGTCTGTGTTTTGCTAAACTATAGCTGTTAGGTTAATGATTTCACTTTTTCTCTCTCTCCATCCCCCACTCTTTCTCTCCCTCTCTGTTAAGTTTGATTAGGTGACCACAGTTACATATTCCCCATAGGAGATGAAAAAGGGCAGCCATTTCCTGTCAAAATAGAGCAGGACACAAAGAGCTCATTCAGGGCTCTCCATGCCCCCCAACACCAGCCTGCCTGACTCACAGAGACCCAGCCAGAGGCTGACACAGGCCTCAGCCCAAACACACAATATTTCCACAGCCTCCCAGGCCTCTTACACTCACTGACACCAACTATTAATACACTGGGACAAAAAGCAGCTATTGCTCATTCAGAGCAGACGGGCGGCAAAGCCAAGGCTTTAAATCTACATCAGGTAAAATATGCGGTACGCGCCACTGGATTAGTAGCAGATAGTTTAATGCTCTGATGTGCAAAAATACACACATTCTCAATCCTTTATAGTGATGTTTGCTAAGGTAAAAGCGTAAAAATAGTGATGAACGTAGTGGCAATAAATAGTGTGGTCATTTTCTTAGTATTTTTCCCATATGACTTTCTACAGTGGAACATGACTCATTTATAGCAGAATGTTCAAACTATAAGTTCACATTGTGAATTGTGAACACAGCTGTCAGGTTAGATTTTCGTTTACATTTACATTTACGCAATTGGCTGAAGCTTTTATCCAAAGCGACTTACATTGCATTATACTATACATTGATTCTGAGCATGTGCAAACCCTGGGATCAACCACTGAGCTACAGGAAAGCTATTTTCACTGAATAATGATGTAAATTTAAATGTGTTTCTTACAAAAAATAAAAAGCAAAACAACCGAACAGCTTCAGAGGACTTGAAATACACTGTCTAATCCATGTGAAGAAGTCATATGATGCTTTAACTGTCCTTATTCTTGTGCTTAATCTTTTTAGAACTTGATAGCCTCTTGTTCCCATTTGCTCTCATTGTATGGAACAGAACAGTGAAAGTTTCTTCAAAACATCTCCTGTTGTGTTCTACAGAAACAAGAAAGTCCACTGCGGTTTTGTAATATGAAGTATATGGTGACAGTTTACATTTTTGGGTGATAAAAATATTAAATTCTGTTACTCGTACCGCGCTATTTGCTACCGACATGAATGATACCCCAAACTGAGCCGGTTACTGAGGAGAAAAGTGCCATAACCTTTATAAGCAATCTGATTTTTTATCTGTCTTACATTGGAGGAGGTCCTGGTCATTTGACCTGGTCTAATAAGCAACTGTCTACTTTATCACCCACGACAACACCCTAGTAACTACCTAACTACCTGGCGTGGCATCAGGTTTTGTACAAGCAAGCACTTGTTTTTTTAAGAAAATATAACAACTATTTAAGTATTTGTAAATGTGGTCTGTTAACATGCAGCATTCTGAATTAAATAAATTGGAGGAGTTCTTGGACCACGAACTGGTTCTGAATCTGCTTTCCACTCAGATATTCAGGATTATAGATGGAAGGTGTTAACAGTTTTTTTATGCGACATAAAAATAAAATGATTCTATGCTGGACTTGTGCTCTGCTGCAGAATACAGACTGTAGATGCTGTGACTTCAGCAAGCCGAGCTGCTGAGATCTTTGCCCGGCTCTTCTCTTTAAACAAATGCTCATCGCCATTCAGAGAACACTTTTGAATTCGCTAGGCTGATTCATGGCGCTCATGAGTCAAAACGCATGTGAGAACAAGCGAATCAAGCCTGTTCACTCAGTTAAGGCTCTCCTAAGTGAATCACACCCATTGTATGTTAATACACCCATAACTGAATTACAGTGACAGCAGCCAGCCATATTTAGTTCCCTGTGCTTGGCAGTTGTCCCAAAGGGAGAAGGACAGTCTGCTTCGTAAGATCTCTCCCCCATTTAGACTGGAGGTATGACAAACAAGCCCAACGGATGTTTATGCTACCCATCATCAGATGCAATACTATATATAGTCAATGCTGAGTGACTCGCATCACATCAACAGATGTGGATGGTTTTGACCGATAAATATTCCATTCTTTGACTTGAATAAATCACCAGAATGGCTATTTAGAGTGTTTTTAAATGTGGTGTGTGTGCACCTGCAACCGTGTTTTATTAGTGGGTGGTGCAGGGGTAAAACGTCTTCCACATAAGGCCCCTTGTCAGACTAACACCATCTTGGTATTTTAGCAAAGTGCCCGATTCTCCTCATTAATATCACGCTTTTATCGAGAACAAACGTTTATCAATATGGCCACATTCGGCCGTCAGATCTCTTGCGCTGAATATCAGTCGGTCTGGTGTGCCGAATTCGGTTTGGAGGAGTTTAAAAGGCGCGAGGAGCGTTTGAGTGGCGTATGAAAGCTCTCTCTCCCCCTCTCGCCTTGATCTCTTACTGTAACACACCATCTGCACATCTGCCGCGCGAGACGTTAACACTGCCCGCCAACACAGTCTGTTTGTCCTATTCCCTGTATCCTTCTTCCATCCTTTAAAGGTTAATAGAAAAATGTTTGCCACAAAAGGTGCTGTTTTGAAGAAACGAGCCCGGTTGTAGGAATACGAGTAAATATGTCTCGGAGCCATATGTAAGACCTCTGGGATGGCTTTAGACATTCCTGGCCTTTTGTTCTCAAGCCAGATAACCGCATGCTACAGCTGATGTGGTTGTGAAAGCTGCAATCTGCCAACAAAAACCCAGTTTTTGTGGGTCAAAGCATTGGGCCTTCATCGCTGAGGAATGCTGCAGATCAAAATCTACTGAATATAGAGATTCCTTTGAATGGAATGGAAGTCGTTATTTTAGTGGGCATGCCTGCTTTCTCATAACATAGATACTTTCTTCAAACCCACAGGTGTCACCACGAGACTTTGAACAATGAAGCAGACAGATCATTGTGATGCTAGTCTGGTGTTTTTTTGGGGGGAAACAATATACAAGGGTCAATGGCATAAAGATGTTGAGATGATTAAAAATCGAATGACAGATTGGTAGATGGTAGATTGGTGGAAGTTTTTTGGTAGAAAAAGCTTATTTTTTTAAACAAAAATAATAAAACATTATGCCAAATTACGCCAGCATTTTAAATGAATTATTAGTAGTAGTAGTACAAAATATAAAAATGAACTAATTCAGAACATGAAAACATGTTTACCTAAATTGCCTTACTAACATATTTTAAACGTAATGGATCCTGGACAACAACAAAAAATAACATTTGATTATTGACAAACATGACCCTTCGTGCGTTTAAATTTGTGTTATTTTATTTATTTGAACGGACACACACAAACTTGCACTGGGAGATTACGTTTGTTCCAATGGGTCTGTATTCAGCTCTATATTAAGGCTGCGGGACTGGGGCGCTTTGGAGGAAAACATATTGTCCCAGGGGACCAACAGTCTTATGAGATCCTACCTGGAACAATATGATCAGCCATGGGCTGCCTGGCTACCACTCCACCCCCATCCAGCCTGCCTCGGCTCTAAGTATCAGCCGCAGGAAGTCCCACACGGCCACTTCCTGTTGCGTGCATGAACAATGGCTATTGTCACTGGCTGATATGGTGTGACCTCAGCTCCGTCTGCCATGCCTTGCTAACCATAAATCGTCCACCTTTAAACAGCTTGAATGCTGAAAGATTGATGAGACCACGGCGCTGAAGGACGCAAACAGAAACAGAACACAACAAAAAAGCCAAAACGGTCCACACCGTAAACAAGGTTGTTTATCTGAGATTTTTCACTTTATTACAGTGTGGAAATTATCAGATGTTTGCAGAGTCACATTGTGGTTCAGTCGTTCAAGCCTGTTTTCAAGCTTCTATGTTTTAAATGATGGATTTTATAAGAACAACTAGTTGATGGACTATGCCACAAAGATGTCTGGAGACCGTTAGTATTACATGTCATAATGCTTACCAGCCGTGTCATGCCGGTTAAGAAAAACAACTGTCTGTAAAATGATGTGATAGAAATCACATGTCTAATCCATCCAGACTTGCATGAGATCACCACAATAAGATTTAAACCCAGGTTTAAATTTAGATTTGCATGCTAATCAAAAGCTGTAGTGCTTAACTACTTGAAGACTTGCACAAGGGAAACAGTTCTGCTAAAATAGCCAATTGCGCACCTTCGCAAAAAGGTGATTCCCTTGATGCTGACTGCCAGCAAAGTTTTAGATATAGAACAAGTACGGTCCAGCAGATTCTCTTTGTGCATATCCTACAATTCCCAGCATGCATCAGCCTTAAGGTCAAGGCAAAACCACACAAACATATGTGCTAAGCAGGACTGAATGAGATCCGCCTGAGAGGACCGTGTTTCTCTTTTGCAAACTGTACCCCCCCGCCCACAGCCCCCCTTTCTGTATGTGGCAGCTGCTACCATGATGCTTATGGGGATTAGACAAAACTCTCACTCTCACACAATCTGTCTCTCTGTCTTTGTTGCTCCCTGATGTATCACACAGGGTTGTGGGGCTGCTGTCTTTACCTGGAGAGGTGAGGTATTGTTTTGGTGGTAGAAGATTGTGGATCACAGATCATGCCAGATCGA
>JAZGTJ010002405.1:10431-42739 GCA_036877575.1 Botia almorhae | reverse complement strand
AAAACCTTAGGCAAATGAGTAGCCGTTCTCTGAAACTGAACCACTCACGACTCTCTGCCCAGAGTCCCACCTGGAGTCTGGTGATTACACTCCAGACCAGCTGAATATGCACCTAACATTCAAAGCCGCACTTGACATTAAGACACAATGTAGAAGCGAGGTAAGTGAGCTGGAATCAAGCTGGGTTAGATTGGTCACATAGAGTATGAATAGAAACTAAATGGATCTGATATGAGTTTAATACTGAGCTGTTTGATGCTATTGTGAAGGTCTGTGTGATGCTGAAGAGGGTTGCTGAGACAGTGTACCAAGGGCTGTTTTTTGTATGCAGAGTTCAATGGGAAAAATATAAAAAACGACCATGGAATTTTCCATTTAATAACCTCTCCTGACATCAAGATGCTTTAAACAGCAATGCAAGCTTTAAAAATGTAACCACATGACAACACTCATCAATCCACACATTTTAAAATTCTCACCTAAAGGGGCCATATTGTTCCACACATTTTAAAAACCTCACCTAAAGGGGCCATATTATTCCACAACTACTTGTTAGTCAAGGTTTCTTGCAACAAAAACAACTATTTCCACTCTCTGTAAACCTTAAATGTACAGTACACAACTACACTTCTCATGTCAAGTGCACAGCATGAGGTTCACACTTGTAAGTTGAATTGAATAAGTGTGCAGTATGCAAACGTGCACTTATGTTAATGTGCACGTGCTTGGGAAAAAAATCCATGATGACTTAGAACAGAGTAACTGACATTTAAGAAAAAATAGATCATTTATTTTACAAATAAAAATATAGTTCCACAGGAAACCAATACAGAATAAAACATTCCAGTGCTGTTATATGAAATATAAGCACTCTTAAGGAATATGTGACTTTTTTCACAAGTACATGAACAATTCTCTGTTTCACGAAAAAGAAACACTAACTAAAAAGTTTTGAACTTAAAAGTCAGCTGACATACTCAATCTATGGCCGTCTTTAATGGCTCTGTGTAATTTACTCATACACACTCATTACTCACACAGCCCTCGCCAGAATACTAATTCTTAGTCAAACTACATTTCCCATCGACCCCCATTCCTAGGACTGATGACTTCCTGTTTGCCACCTGTCTCCAATCAACCGCGCTATAAAGCCCAGTTTTACGCACCAGTCGGTGCGATGTCTTGAATTGCCATGAGCTACATATCTGAGCGTTTTCTCGGACCGCCTTCTCGTTGCCATTTAGATTGTTTATCATTTTTGACTTTTTGCTGCCTCTGATTTTGGATACGGACTTTGTTGTTGATTGTTTGCTGCCTGCCTCGACCCTTGCCTGTCTTTACATTTTGGTTTTGTTTCGTCTACATTGCTCTGTTTGCTGGTTTTTGACCCTTGCCTGTATTTTGTATATGATAACCAAGTGCTGCAAATGGATCCCAGTGTGTAAGCGTCGTCGCCACAGTAGGTGATATACAGCAGCCGTGAGGTGAGACAGTTCAGGTGGGCCTTTGCTAAAACTGCTGATTGGTGTTTCTTAAAACAATACTGAAAGCGCTTGTCCAACCATTATTCACTTTTCAGCGGATTAGATGTCAAAAGAGGGAGCAAACAACATCCTGTTCTGAATATCTCCCTTTCTCCAGACCTCTTCTCACAGCAGATACAGATCAGTGCAGTCAGCAGTCTCTCGCTCGCTCGCTCTCTCTCCCTCACATACACACTCACAAATACAGCATTGTTGTGGATCAGTGGCACATTTGTCAGAAAAATGAAGCTAAACTCTGAAAACAACATCAGACATATGAAGCACGCGCACACAATTATTTATACGTACAGCATGCCTCTATGAGACAGATCAGAGATTACGAGCGACGTATTGTTTCAACATCTGTCTCTGGTTTTGTCATACCTTACGTACTGTCATCACCGCTAGCCAGGAAATACACGTAAGGAAATGTAATCAATCAGCAAACAGTAAAAACACACTCACGCTGGTGATTCACGCTGAATGAACTCGAGAAAGACTGTGTCCAAGTTCATTATCACACAATCAGTCGTAATATATGGAAATTAAAATTTACATAATTATGAACATACAGATTCATAACAGGATTGTGTAACCAATCCTCACATGACCAGGACAATGAAATTTGTTTCTACATTTACATTTATTCATTTAAATGTAAATGTAATTAAAGAAAGAAATTTCATTGGCCTGGTTGTGTGGCGTTAAATGGGAGTCAACCCAGCTAACAATTTTAGGTCGCCAGAACATTTCCTTAAAGTTTCCATTAAGTAACAAAAATTTTAAAAATGTTATTTTGAAAGTTCTAGGGACATCATTTGCTTGGTTATAATAACGTTATTCAAAAAAGCTTTAATTCTGTAATGTTTAAAATGTTCTACTAATTACTTAACAATTACATCTTTGATATGTAAAAAAACATTCTACTTACATTCTAAGAATGTTTTTGATAACTCAATGTTAGCCAACGTTCTTGAAACGTTCCTCGTTAGCTGGGTAGTCTCACACTATTACAGGTTATGAATGAACCAATAACCATTAATTGGTTAATGAACCAATCGAATTAGCTCTGTTCCAACTTGCTGTGCCCTGATCACCATCTGACAATTAAAGCCAAAACAGGCACAATTCACCATCATTCTCTATATTTGAATGTGCGCAAACCCAAACTCAAGAGTAATTCCAGTGAATAACAATTCCTGACTAATTCACACAGAAAGCTATCATATGACGTCATATGGAAAAGTGTAACGGCAACATTTTGCCTAAAATCACATTTTGTATTCCACACAAGCAAGAAAGAGATGTACAGGTTGAGAACAACAATGTTAAGATTAGGTAAACAATAACAAAGTTTTCATTCCTATGTAAACTAATCCTTTGACAAAACCCATGGTATACAAACCAAGACTGAGGAATACGTAACCATAGCAACTGTTGTTATGTGAACTTGGTCACCTTTATGCGTGGAGTACTTCTTTATTTGAATTTCTTTCATTCCAGATCATCTCATTGCTTTATCTCTTTCTTTCATTAGATGTCATTTTTGTTCTCTTTTTGCCCGGGGCTTTGTAGTTTTCGAATCAAAACGTATTATATCTCTCTTCTGTTGAGCAGTTTGTGTGCAAAAAAAACAACACTTGAGATAATAATAATTTTTGAACGTTTTTTATGTCATTTAAACGAAAAGGAAAAACTAGCGCAGGTGCAGGCGCACAGCTAACGCCGTCCTTTTACCGCTCTGACCCGTGACATTGAAGTGTAATAAACAATCAGGAGGCAATCATTCAAATGTGGAACCTTATTCATCAAATCTCTAATAAGCGGACCAAACAGGAAACATGCATAAATGATTGCCTTGGCCTTTCCATCAAAACCAGCTTGCTCTGTAATATCACATTTTAAAATAATGGAGAGAAACTGCTACGAATGGAATATACGCTTGGGTGGATATCCTCGGTTACTTTCCTGAGTCATTTCGGGCCAGTATCCATAGCACAGCTGGAATAAATCAATATACTGTAAGAAACGCAGTTTGAAATCCACGGTGAAACTTTATCAATGATTTCGGTTTTGTCTAAACCAAGCCACTCTATTTTACAAAGCTGGGTGTCACACACACACACACACACTCGAGTTAGATTTTTATGCTATGCGGTGATTTTACATAGACATAATGACTTTTGTACTGTACAAACTGTATATTCTATCCTCAACTCTGACCCTACCCCTAAACCTAACCCTCACAGAAACCTTTTTTAATTTTTACATTTGCATAAAAAAATCATAATTTAAATTGTTCAATTATCAGTTTTCCTTGTGTTGACCGCTGGCTGGTCCCCACAATGTAGGTGTGTGTGATTTTTACCATCCTTGTGTGGACAATGGTAAAAAAAAACACACACACACACCATCTAAACTCCACTGCTGTCTGAAAGCATCCTCAGATCAAAAAACCAAGGTCATTTCAAGACACTGCATTTACACACACCATTCAAACAAGCCATCACACATATGCTCACACATACACACACACACTCAAAGGGCAAAGCAGAACGAAATCAATGAATTCCTTCTATATGCTTTAGATGCACCAACTTCCACAACTGCCTTTCAACCTCATAATCTAAGAGAGAGAGATCAGATCACAAAGAGCAAGTGAGAGAAACAGCGAGAGAATAAGGAAAAGACTGATGCAGAGGAACAAAGAGAGACGCCCTGTGACAACCTCTGGTGTACCGCCTATGAAAAAGGGCAAATGCATTACTTGGCTTCACTCAACTTCAAAGATCTAACGTTCTTTGGCCCACTTTCTTGCTCTCTCTCTCTCACATACACACACACACACACTCTTTGCATAAACCCCCTCTCTAGTCACCTACACCAAAGGCCAAACTTTGAAAAAGTATGCCCTCACATACACACTTCAGCCAGCTAGACCACTTCCCGCATCTTGCCCGTTCTACTCTCAGCCCGAGATGGCACATCCAGCGACCACTCGAACTTTTTATGTATATAAAAAAGCATGTGCGTGCGTGCAAACTTTTTATGCATGCATGCACTGGTTGTCAAGGTACAGTAATGTGCAATTTTGCTTGCTTTATTAAAACCGAACAACACATTGGGACGAAATTTGAACCTGAACCTAAATTTAAGTTTTATTTCATGCTTACCAAAACTACACTACCTCATACTTACTTAAACAACTACTAAAATGTTAATAAATCTTTTTTTTCTACCCTTGCCTAAGGCAATGCGTCTAATCGTGCAACCAAGTGACCCAGAACTGCCAATGGCGCAAAAAAAAAGATCATGACGCCCTTGTTCACAACTTCCTCACACATACAGAATTCTGACTTATGTGACATTTATCACTGTGAGGGATTTGACTAATATCAGTGGAATATTCTGCTTTATGGGTTAACGGGAAGGAAATTCATCTGCACAATTGGATTTAGTAACAGCGGAATGCGCCAACCCCAGAGACATGCTAATGGTTCCTGTGAAATTACCCATCTGCCTCCTTCCCCATCCCCGAGCCTTCTGCTCGCTCTCATTCGCTTGCTCTCTCCTTGGCTCTGTCTCGATCTCCGCCTCCATCTCTTGCCGCCCACCCCCCTAGTTGTTTTGGGCTAGCTTAGTGGAGATTTGATTGTTGGGGGCCATTTATGAAAACAGTGGGGAAGGATTGACTTGACTTGACCAAGCTGATTTGCATACATATATATCCAGTCCAAGCAGTGGCCCCTCAGGGGATTGTGGGATATTACAGCTGGAATAGCTGGTGACCAAGCAGGTAAATTGAGTTGGAAAATTCACATTTTGCAGAAAATTGCAGAAAATGGATAGATATGTAACTTCTGACGGGTTTATAGAGCTCTGGTTGCCTTGGCGACAGATGGAAGCTATTATGGGATGTTCTGACGAAATGATGGCCCCTTATAAATCGTGATTCCTTCTTATTTTCATTTTTGGCATGGAAGGAGCTGAAGATTTCCCTGGACTGAGTCAGTAAACACAGGAGGCAACATACAATTCACTACAACTGATATAACTGTCACTCAACAACTCTATATACTTACAGTGTGAATACATTATAAAGTCTTCTCTGTTATGACACTATAAAGGTATTGACAGTATAAAGCTGACAGTTATAGTGTAAGATAGCGTACACATAAAATCACTTGCACTTTCAAGGTTTAAATAATGTGAATAAAGGAAAAGGAATGTTTCGGCAGGGGATTTGACCCCTTGTTATCATAGAAAGAGAGTAAAGATATGACAATAGAATGGGGGTGAGTTTGGAACCCACGTTGGATATCCAGCTAACAATTTTAGGTTGTAAGAATGTTTTCCTAATGATTCCATTATGTAACAAAAACTTGGAAAACGTTATTTTAAAAGTTCTAGAAAAGCCCAGTTTTTATATGTTGTTACAAAGTTTTTGCTTGGTTATAAGAACGTTATTCAAACATTTAATTCGAATTCTGCAACATTCTGTATTTTAAACATTCCACTAACAACCTAAGAGTAACGTTTTGATATTTATGATATATAACATTCAAGAAAGTTCTACTAATGTTACTGCATTTTTTGATAACTTTGACAGAACATTAAGAGAACTTTAGAGAACATTAACCAACGTTCAGAGAATGTTCCCTGTTCACTGCGTAATGTTTAAAAGTGTGGCTTGAAGTTCTGTACAGAAGGACACAGGGCACACAGATATGAAATATTGACAAAAACCTTTGAAAACAAAGCAATGTCTAGCGCACGTATTAAAGGGACATTCTGCCTGGAGCAACCTGAGGTTTAAGTGCCTTGCTGAAAGGTAAAATGGGGATAGATTATGGATCACCCCTTTTGGGGTTTGAACCTATAACCTTTTGGATACCGGCCCAGAGCTACACTGTCCAAAAGAGCCAGAAAACATTGCTGTAATGATTTAGAAGAGCTATTTATATACCTGCAGGGCTCTGTATCACATAATGAGCACAAATGGTAACAGTTCAGGAGGAGATCTGATTGGTTGCCTCTATAGCCCAATGAACATGAAGAGTGTTTTGTGGTGTGCAGAATGAAATTCTGCCCCTTGTCCAGGATTGTCTGTTGCTATGTTGACCCAGTATAATTGGGGAACTGGTCAAAATCTGGTAAATCAAGGTGGTGAGGATGGCTTGGAGGTCTATGTAGTGATAAACCAATGGGTCTGATATTATCTACCAGTTATTTGGGATGAAAGACCAACCTGACAGGCAATAAACAAGTACAATTTCAAACAATTCCAGGTTTGTTTAGCTTGCGAAATAGGAAAGGTATGCTTTTCCTTTGGCAATCACATTGGAAAGATTAGGGTCTCTATTTCCTAAAATGTTCATTTTCACAGAATGGTCTGCGACCACACACAAACAAATACACTGCATGCACAATGCAGTGATGCGTGTTTGAATACCAGACTTGATAGAAGCTGTACACAGACGTATTGTAGCCAATGGTTGTTGTATAGCGCTACCACTCTTTCAGTGACACACACACACACTTGCGCAAAACCTCAAAATCATCTCATTTCTTGTTGTCTTTGCAGACAGATCACAGCACGTTCATTTTTGAGTGGGCTGGCAGGTTCACAATTTAGCCTAGGCTTTGTACTTCTGTACAGCCACCGTGTGTGGCAGATGCTTTTAAACAAGGACAAATCAGCTGGATAAATGACGTGCTGTGACCTCATGCTTGCTAAGTAGTATACAGTATATGAAGATCTGACTAAGGCCAGTCAGTCAGACAGAGAGAGAGGGAGAAAGAGAGAGAGCAATCGTAATGAAATTGCAGTGATAGAACTAGATTTATCATTTTCTGAATATTGGTGTTTGCACTTAGCAAAGCTCAGCACTACGATGCTAGGATGTTGTGGGTGGTTGCTAGGGTGTTGCTATGTAGTTCCTAAAGTGTTCTGAGTGCGTTGCTATGAAGGTAAAGGTGGTTGCTAGGGTGTTCTGGGTTGTCGGTTACTAACCCAAGTTAAAAGATCCTAACCCCAAGTCTTTCATGCAAGTCTGTGGGATGTTCTCTCTTGCTTTTAGGTATGCCAAGGACAAAATCCAGTCCAGCTGCTTAAAAAACTAAACTGCTGTAGGTGATTCTATGGAAATGATTTACAGAAAGACCTGACAGATTTTAATTACCTGAGAGATATCAATTAAACAGGAGCCGTAAACTCTGTAAACTGTTGAATAAATAAATGAATGCAGGATGCAATCATATTTTTGTAAAGCCAATCAGAATCCCTTGAGGGTCTGTCTGCTTGTTAACCATGTAAAGTGGAAAGGCAGAGTGCCAGTTTTTAATGTGAGGTTGCTGTTTTGCGTCACAGTACCTATAACAAGGTTTATTTGCTTTTTCTCTCATGTGACATTGTGTCTCTTAGCATCTCCATGTGTGTGCAAGTCATGAGAGGGCAGGGTTTAGGAGAGAGGGGGTGTGTCTAAGATGGCAAAGAAATTCTAGAATAGCTATCATCGCTTACAGCATCGTTAAATCCCCAACAGGGAAAGTAATGCTAGCATGTGAGCTAAAGGTCAGATGGGGAACATAAGAGGAACATAAAAAAATGCTCACCACCGTGAAGTTCATGACCTTCAGGATCCAGATGGTCAAGGCTAGGTTGACGATCATGGTGACGAGGAGGAGAAGAATGAAGAAATAGAGGCAGCGCTTTCGCCATCCATAAATCCCGACCGGATACACTGTAGCACAGCCAGGCCTTTGAAGGGGGTTCGGCTGGGATGCCAGGATGTACTGCTCCTGGGTCATCTACAGACAAAAGTATTTGTTTTCATATGCAGTCATGGTGGCTTGCAGCAAAAGGAAAACATTGCAATTTGTTTTTTATTTAAAAACCAGATGCGCGTGTAACAAATAGATTTAAAACATTGAATCAATGCATTGTTTCGTTGACCTTTCCTTTGATCCAATTAGTTAACGTTTACATGCAATTTATCTTCTGTTTGTGCATGATAATCATGTCAATGCATTGCATGCATCTATAATTAAGTATTGTAATTGACAATGAAACCACAAAGAAAAACAATGGTGCAGAAAAGAGAAAAGAAACAAAGACAGAAAATGATGGAAAGCAAACAGAGGAGGAAAAACGCAACAGATGAAGAGATTCAGTGAAGACAGTGAGGAGTAAGTAGCAGCATTGGGCTGAGAACAATGAAAATAAGAGGATAGACGATTGTGACTTTTTCAAGAGCTCCATCTGTCAGTAACATCTTCCTTTTGCTTCTTAATTTGAAATCTCTCAGCGATCTCAGCATGTATCGGCTCAACTAAAGACCTGGTGTATATCCTCTCCGAACCTCCACAACCTCACTGTAACCTGTCTGAGGACTCCTTTAGCCAACTTACAATCCACCTTCAGCTGCTCACAAAGGTCTTCCCAAGCTCCCTCAAAGCACTCAACAACTCTCGAATCTCCTCCACACCGTTCACACTAAAAACAAAGGTTCAAAATAGAAGCAAAAAGGTTTTCACAGCATAGAACCTTCCACAAAAATATAAAGGTGGGCGGTTAAGAGAACTTGTGCTGTATAGATGAAGCGTCTTTTTTGGGGTAGAGGGGTGAGGGGTGTTAAAATACTGCAAAATTTGAATAACTAGATTAGAGAACTAGTGTAGAAAAACCTCTAAATATGCTTGTCATATTGGCTCTGTGGTGCTTTGAAGGCCTCATTTTGTTTGCATCGAGTTCTGACTCAGATGACAGAATTTGGGACAGTTCTACCTGTTTACACAAACAAATGGGAAATCTGATCTAAATTATTTCGGTCCACATTGGAATCTGCATCAGTGTGAACTCAGTAGCTCTGTTCACACCTGGTATTAAGTGGATTGTTTGCTGAACCTATGGTGCTACAAAAAAAACATTGAAGAACCTTCTAAAGAGTTCTCCTCAACCTCTTCTGAAAGTTCACAGCTTCAAGCACTTCACCTTTTTACCGTCACAGATAAACATCTAGACCTTTCCTAGCATCATGCTCTCTCTCTCACACACACCAGATTTCCTAACCTTTGCTCCTGTCGTGATGAAGAGTGTCTATGTGCAGATTTTCCACATATTTGTGGCGTGTGAATCGATGAATATGGGCTTAAGTCGGTGCGGAGGAGTGTAGTTAATAGTCCGTTTCCACCAGTTTTAACACACGGGTGAAAAAGATTATTCTGTTTTTCTAGCCTCGAGTCCTCGTCTTCTATAAATATCAAGGGCCACGGGGAGAGAAGTACCAGATACTTTTCGTGTACTGTATTTTTGTACCTTTCAGTCTCACACATGTGGGCTATCGATATGATTTTAGCTCATCTTTGTTTCCCACCTTCATCCTGAGGTGGTATTGTCTTCATATCTCTCACTCCCTGCGTCTTTATACATCCTCCCTTTGATATCACTCTGTGTGGTTCCATACCCTCTTTACTCCGCCCCTGACCAACTCTCGCTATCCATCCTCCTATCTCTCTTGTTCTCTCTCGGTCTCCCCGGTTCCAATGCATTTCTGAAATTGATCTGACAGCAGAGTGATCCATCAAACGCATGTGCAGCCAAGCTGGTCCAGAACGGCACCCTGCCTACAGCCTAACACTATTAACACGCTCGCCAACTACTCACTCGCTCGCTCACTCACTCAGATTACATCTGCTTGTTCCAGCAGAGAGAGAAAAAGAGAGAGTCAGACAAACATAGCTGTACAGAGGTTCAGCGCAGGACAGGTAAATAACAAAGGGTTGGGGGGGGGGATTTTTAACTTTCAAAAAAACATTGAAAGTTAAAAATCATATGAGAGCTACCCCAGCTAACAGGAAATGTTCCCAGAATGTTCTCTAAAAGTCCTTTCAAAATATTACAAATGTTTTTTGCAGCAATGTTAGCAGAACATTTTATTAATGTTATATATCATACATTAAAACATTATTTGATATAACTAAGTAGTTAGTGCAATGTTTTGAAAACTACAGAATTTAAATTGTTTATGTTTTCACAACCTAAAACTGTTAGCTGGGACTTTCTTAAACGTTTAGCAAATGACTTGCTTATTTTAATATAAAAAATATTTTTTTTTCTTTTATCAAAATAAACCATGTTTACTGTATGATCTTTTTCAGAAACTCTCTTTGCTATCCCAGCAACACACCAGCAGATTGTGCTAACTGGCCCCGCTAATGGTGATATACTGGACTGGATTATATTTGGACACAGTCAGAAGAGATTTCAAAAACAGAACGTTCCAAGCAAATGCTTTTAGCATAGCAGAGCCATGACATGTACATGTCAACGTATCAAATATGTATTTGGGTTAGAGGAAGTTTCTTTCTAAATCATCATTAAAAGAATAGATCTGAAATGTATAGAATAAAATGTAAAACGATCCCGATCTTTCCAGAAAAATGAAAAACACATTATTACTCTGAAAAACACAAAGGCTATCAATAACAACATAGTTCTGAAAGCATACAATCCCATCCTTCATTCAGAGCACTCCCCAAAGCCACGCCCCCTCCAATAATGTGGGGAGGTATGCAAATATATAGTTTGACAAGCAAGTAAGCCATCCTATCATTGCATTGGTACATTTATGGCCCTGCACCTTCCACAGAAGTTATATAAGGTAATGTATACTATTTTACTTGGTGATTGGTTTTAGGATGTGAAGAGACTTTTAACCAGCCTAACAAAAATTGCTTAACTAGTGACAATTAGCGATTAGGATTTGGTAAGGATTTTATCAGCAATTAATGTTAATGGGCCCCTATGCCCGTGGATAGGGCCCTTCATAGCATTTTGTTGAGATTGGTGACATAAGGTTCCCATTGTGTTTTACTCTCAGGAAGAGGTACCTCTGTTTGAACCAAAATGATCTGAAACAACAGGGGACACTTGTAATCTTCCAGAGGCAGAGTTAGACATATTGGGTTCAAATACAAGTAGACACATGAAACACACAAGAACCTTGTGTTATTCCTGACAGGTCATTAGTTAAGAGATTATCAGCCAATCAGTTGCAATGATCATGTTATCAAAGTTACATTACAAATATAAAATAAATTTGTAAAGTATCTACAACATGCCATACTGGAAATTGTTATTTTTAGCGGCTTCAGTTATCATTGCAAAAATGTATGTGCGAGTGTGTGTTCGCATGAGAGAGAGAAAGGGAGAGAGTGAGAAGGAGAGAGAGAGTGTTATGTCAACCCAGCAGGAAAGAAGAATCCACTAAGCAAACAGACACGAAAATATCACATCGTCTTCCTCCTTTCACTGAATCAATATCAGCACAAATATTGCTTCAATTTCGCACAACGACATCGTGGCACCCAGGCGCTAACGCTAAGCAGTATTAACAAATCGATACATCATTTAAAAAGGTCATATCAGTCAGGGATGTAATTTAATGCCAGGCAGCAGACAGCGCAGATTTGCAGCTAATTAAATGTTGCCATCTCTGTACAAGCTCTCTGGCTTTTCAAAGGTGAATCAAGGCAGAGGTATCGACAGTTCTAGCGCCGCATAAGCAGGGGTGGCATTCCTTCTGTTGCAAAGCCCCTCTGTTGTTAATCTGCTCCTCTTACTTCTAGTTCAGTTCCTTTTGAGGTTCTCTCAAGGGTATGCCCATAGCCATGCTCAATCAGCATTCTCCCAGCTAACAAATTTAGGTTGTAAGAACGTTTCTCTCATTTGCATTAGGTAACAAAAACATTAAAAAATGTTATTTTGAAAGTTCTAGGAAGATTCAAAACTCCCAGTTTTTTAGGAATTGTATTAACATTATTGCTTTATATATTGGTATAAATTTGCTATATGTATCGATTGCTATATATTATATATTGTTAACAACAGTCTACCAGCAACAGTTTACCAACATTACAGCAGGAATGTTTTTGGTAACCTTAAGAGCACTTTTAGAGAACATTAGCCAACATTCTGAGAACGTTCTCTGCTAGCTGGACTTTTAATTAGCACCTTCAATGGAACCAAACACCAGCATCGAGATTCAGGGTCTAACGCAGTTTGTCAACCTTCAAAGACACACAGTCAGTCAAGCTGTGGTATCACTTTCCGAAATTTTGTGTATTAGACCAGAAATCTTGGAATAACGTTGGGCTGTAAAACACGGAGCAGGTGTCCCACGCATACAGACACAATTATGACATCTTTCATGATGTGCGTTTCACAAGCGGGCGGTGCGCAGTTAAAACATTACTCGCCTGAGCGCCCAAAGCTGTCTGTGACAATTCCTCGTCACACGACTAGGAAGACGAGGATGAATCTCACAGCTGTGCGTGTTTGTGGCGTGCTTTACACATGAAATCACAGCAAGGAAAACACTAAATCATCAACAGGGAAAACATACATTAGCAAGACGGATGGTATGATTTTCTCTTCGAGTTTGTCGCGACACAATATTTGAGAGTGCATCTGTGTAAATATCCAGCATTACATTTGGTAAAATTCCACATATAAGAAAACAGAAAGCACAGTGGGGGAATTCACTATAAACAAGTTGCGCCCACCGATAACAACACTTATTTGCAAGCATTGTAATCTAATAACAATTAGACACAGTTAGCGAATCTGTCCCATTGTGAGATGAGATCACAAAAACAATCTATCAAATACGGTGGGCAGATGATTTGAGTGCATTTTCATTGATTTTATATTTTTACGCTGTAAAGACATTTCCTGAGGCAGGGAAGCACAAAAATGCAATGGAAACCCACAGGACTTTTAACAAAAACAGAACAATCTGCCACTCAAGAGGGGATACAACATTCCCCCGGATTGTCCCGCCTGTTTTGGGCCGCACTGCCAAAACAGCAAAGATAGTCCAACATAACTAGGGAAAAATTCACAAGTGCTCCAACAGACTGTTGCTACCTGCAGCTGTACATCAAGACAGCCTGGAGGGACCGGTGCCCGAGTTTTCCCCGTGTGAACCAGTATGACAAGCCAAAATTGGAGTTTTCTGGCAGAAGAACCCTGACGTTTAAACAGCGGGTTTTCTCCTTCCTGCAGCCACCCGCCCTCGCGCGCTGCTTTATTTGCGCGTTCGGTGCCATGCGTGTTGACAGGGAGCCAGATATTGTCTTCTGTTCTCTCTTCACTACCTGGGGAAGCTAATTAGGGTTCTATTTCAGGGCCTGCTAAGGGACAGGGACTGTGAGTGGAAAAAAACGCTAATGCAAAATACGCTAACACAGCGTTCTCTGACCACCGTGTGACGGGTAATAAAAAACGCCTATTTGTAGGTCCAAACTGAACTACAAATACTTTTTGAAGTCCCTCAGTATTTCACCTTAAGTTAGTTACTAGCTCACAATTTCAGGTTGTAAGAATGCTTTCCTAACGTTTCCATTAAGTAACAAAAACATTAGGTGTCACTTTGAATGTTCTAGGACCATTCAAAATGTTCTTTTATTAAACGTTGTATTAACAATATTGCTTGGTTATAAGAATGTTATTCAAACTTGCAAAAAAAAATGCAATTTTACAATTTTTTTTAATTGTAAATAATTTTTTTAATTTTCCATTTTTAAGAGTAACAACTTAAGAATAATGTTTTTGATATATATATTTAATTCAAACATTTTCTACTAACGGTACTGCCGCTTTTTTAAAGAACTTTTAGAATTTGTTTTTTAGAGAACTTTTAGAAAACTTTTAGCCAACGTTCTGAGACTGTTTCCTGTTAGTTGGTCAGCAGGCACTTTCCTGGGTCTGTTTGCGACATTATCAGTGACAGCTTAAGTCTTAGTAACTGCCTCAAATGCCTTGTGCTGACAAGCCTCACCCCTCTACCAGCCTGTCCATCAAACTTGCCACCTGCCTGACACTCAATAGATCTCCACTTTGAGGTACGGGAAAAGGTTGGTGGCATTCGCTTAAATACAAACCCATAACAGAGGTAAACATTACATGCTCCAGCAGAGACCACCTGCCACAGCTGTGAATTGTTTCAGGTTCACACCCTTTGCTGTCGTAACACACAACAGTTCTGCGCGCATCTGTATTACACGACCAAAACAGCCCCGGGCATTTTTCTTCTGAACCAAAGCCCAAGTGTAAACAGCAAAACTTTACATAAAGGCGTAATTGCTTATAGCAAATAAATATATGCGTTAAACAAGCAAGGCAAATCTTTCTGAGACATTAAAGCATAGTTCAAACTGTGTGATGGCTTACATAAGGTCTTATAAAATGCATGTATGCTGCAGTTTGACCTTATTCATAACAGGGTGGATGCGTGGGTTTTGGTGTAGCACAAGAACCTGCTGTCAGAAACAAGGAACCTGGAGGGCCATAAGAGAAAAGGCCCTCATGCATTATTAATGAGACTGATTTCCCACAATTCTACATTTAATTTAAATGAAAGTTTACGGCGATCAGTTAGTACTTGGACATGAAAACCGACGAATCTAAGAAGTCTAAAAAGAACCTGCTCAAGAGCAACAACCAAGCTAACTTAAAACGTTTTCAGAATGTTGATTAACAGTAGTATAATTTAGTAATAAAATATACAACTTTAGTATAATTTTTTATGCTATATATCATATATATCAAAAACATTATTCATAATTGTTTGTGGAATGTATAAAATTCATTAGAGAATTGATTGAATAGTGTTCTTATAACCAAGCCAATGTTAATACAACATCAAAAAATTTTTGTACCAGAACATTAAAAATAAATATTTTTTATGTTTTTGTTACTTAATGAAAACATTAGGGAAACGTTCTTACAAGCTAAAATTGTTGGCTGGGACGATAGCATGATGTTTCTATTATTGTCACTGCAATTGTCTAAACTGTAAGCCATCTGTCTGTACGTGTGCATTAACCACTAAAGCAGAAAGCATGTGCAAAGCTTTATTAAAACTGGTTTATGGAATTCTAATATTTGTTCATTCAAAGGAAGTCGGATGGATACAAACAGATACATGATACAAACAGATTAATACAAACAGATACATGAGCAGCCAATCAAATAGCATGTCCTGTTGTTCGATACTTCATCTCGTTTGTTCGTTCCCTCGCTACGCTTTTTGATTAAGCCTCACTTAGAAAGGAATATAGCAGCCCGTGCAAACAAACCCAAAGTGACCTTCGGCAAGTCGCAAATCCAGCGAGTGTGAGTCGGCGCGTATATGTGTTATGACGTGGGCCCGGGTTAAGATGAAATCAGGTGACCAGAAAGGCATGCTGCTCTAAGCTTTAGTGAAAGACATGAAATCAATGGGGCTGCATAGCTGCCTCTGGAGGAAGGGCATTACAGACGGACGAGGGAGGGAGGTTTAGGCCAGGCTGAAATCTGGTAAGCGATGGATGTGTTTGTAAATCTCATCTGCTGACAGAATCGGCGCCCACTGCTGCCAAACATACAGTGCAAACACATTCTTGCAGTCCTGATGAAAATAAACCAGCTTAAGATGAGCGTAAGGTGGTTTGTTGGTTGGAACTGATCTAGCTGGTCTACTAGGCTAACCAAGCTGGTGTGAAGCTAGTCTAACTAGCCGCCCAGCCCATCCAAGTTGGTGTAAAGTTGGTCAAACAGATGGTGTCCCAGCCTAAACTGAAAAAAAATCTCAACAAAATCACTCAGCTAACAGGAAACTTTCTCAGAATGATGGCTAACATTCTCTATAAGTTCTTAAAGTAATCATAAATGTTATTGCCTTAATGTTAGTAGAACTTTATAATGTTATACATCACATATATATCAAAAAATGTTAGTTATATAATATGCAATAATACACACACACACACACACACATATATATATATATATATAGCATAAACCTGGTCTCGTCAGCAGTGCTGTTCTCGGAATCAGGGACTTTGAATTAAGTGGGACATACTGAATTGCAGGATTGACTAAATTTTACCACCTGGTTACCACCGTGGGGTGGATGTCTGCAGAGAAGTTGGCAGCTAGTCTTAGCATCAGGTCTGTCCACCTGGCACAGAAGCTGTTGACTTGACCAGACGGTAAAGACATACGTCATTCTACAGGCATTTACTGCAGACCCCTATAGGTAGATGAAGTATCTGTACAAACTCCCTATTGAGACGAGCTCTGGTGACCTTCATATGGTACAATGGCTACAAACAAACACAGATGACACCTCATATAAATAACTGAGAAAAGTACCCCTTTCAAGAAGCAGGAAATTGTTTATCACTTACATCTGAATCGAGATCGCTATCACTGTTTCCAAAGCTAAGAGGTTATGCGACAAACTGAGGAAGGTTTTTTTTATAAATATTTTGAATTTAAGGACCCAGGTTTACTCTGTTGGTGAAATAGGTTGATCTTAAAAGATAGTGAGAGATAAGGGCCAATTAATATCGTTTATCAGTTTTAGGGCTCTAATAATATCATGTTTGTTGGAAATGYTTATTTGCATGCTTCCACCACCCATCTAGTTAAGGGTCTGTGACCTTCTAAAGTAGGAGATTAATTAAGTTTATTTGTACTGTCAGGGGAGGGTCATCAAATTTACCGTTAAACGATGTTGCATTGTTGGCAGATTGGTTCTCTATATTATTTATGTTCTTCCTTTTTTATTGCAAATTTAGCTTGAAGTAATGATGGTGATGTGTGTGCAATAACCGAATCTGAAAAAATACACTCTAAATATTTCTTTCTTTGATACCCTCATGTACTCTCAAGAGATTATGAGCATAGCTGGCTTTTGCTCTCAATAAATCATCTCTTACTTCTTTTTATGCAGTTCTCATAGGTAGAGGCCAAACATAGACACATCCCACTCACTGTCAGCACACACACACAGTGAATACACACACACACACACACACACACAGAAGAGTAATGTCTTACACATATTAACAGTGCTGTGTAATGCTACTGGAAATAGTTTTTGTCTTTCATCTGAGTTTAGTATAGAATGAATCCTGGATATGTATCTTACCCTTTCCCCTCTTGTTTTCTCTTTTCCTTTTGCTCCCCCCTGAATTGATGGTGTTTTGAACTCAAGCTGTTTGTATGTGCCAAGCTTGTTTACCGTTTTCTACATACGGCTGTGGCATCTCGCTAGCTTCGTTTACACAGTCATTCTAAAACCAGAGGAAGTTGCTGTGTGGTATGTTTCTCAGGAATGTTAACGACTCCCTGGCTAACTGGTAACGCTCTCAGAATGTTGTCTAATGTTATCTTAATGTTCTCAAGTATCAAAACAGCTTTTGCAGTAACCTTAGTAGAATTTTTTATATATTTAAATTATATATCATATTAACAATGTTATTCTTAAGTTGTAAGTGGAAAGTTTTATAAACATTATGAAAACAGAACAATAACATTAACACAAAGTTTAAAAAACTGTACATTTTGAACATCCAGTACTTTCTACAGCAAGTGCAAAAGGGACAAATACGCAATCGCGCACATTCACAGTGTAAAATAACAGGGTAAATAGCATCCTAATTAAGTCTAATACAGTTTACATTTACAGGAAACTCCTGATTTTATTTCAGCAAGGAAATAAAATGAGGAATCTGAGAGAACTATCAAAGGCAGATGTTTAACTTGCCACCCCTCTTGCTTTCTTTATCGGTGCGTGTGACAGACCTCCGACACAAGTGGGTGAGATTTCAGCAAAAACAAACTGTGGCATGACACCCCCAAACCAAAATCGAAGAAACAGAGAGAGACATATGGTATGTAACCCAAACATCAAAAAACACCCTCTCTTTAGCCCTCTAAAAGTATAAGCAAACATACTTGCTTTCACACAAGTAGCATCTCGTTTTAGAGAAGCATCATAGACTAGCGAAGTCAATTTTTACTGCATGAGAGCAGAGGCTCTCCAAACAGAATGATATTTTGAATAATTGTCACCCCTCTTGATTAGATAAATAAGCCAGCTGCAACCAGCATCTCCCATGGAGGAGCTTCGTGACTCACATGTGAAATGTTAATTGTAAAGATTGGACGTAAGATACTCAAACTGTGCACCAACCAGATATTTGCACAACCTGGTGAGTTTAAGGTCCACCCTCTTGAGGGGTCAAACTGATCAAAATGCTCGAGACAAAGACTCTCTCTCTCAACCAAATGAGGTTATGAGAAGCCACGATTATACAACGTACGGCTATTCAGCTTGTAAAAAACTGCAGCTCTGCTCCACAACACAAGCTGCCTGCCTAGACAGAATTTGAAGGCACCGTGGGCATACTCCAGATGCGAAGGCTGTTCCAAAATATATGCTGCCTTATTTAAACCTTCTGCACTAGCCTCTCTCTGGCCAAAATCTAAGGAAGCGTTGCACAAGCCCACTGAAATGCTTTCTGTGCTTATAAGAGTATTATGTTGATAGCATAACATGCTAACATCAAACCGTCGCTGAATAAACTGAAAAATCTTAGTAATTTTACTAAGAACGTTTCCCTAACATTTTCGTTAAATCAAGTATCAAAAATGTTAAAAATTATATTTTGAAAGTTGTAGGAAAGGTCAAAACGTCCAGTTTTGTTGATATGTTGAGGTGTTAGTGTATTTAGGCGTGTGGCCCTTTAAATGCGATGCCCCTTTGGTAGTGCATGATAAAGCAGTGGCTGTCAGGTGTACAAGAAACACATAAACACTGAAAGATTTGTTTATATGAGTAAAACTGTAATGGCACTCTCTCTGTGTTTATGTGCAAATCCTCCATCAAGGTAACCTGAACCTCATAACTCATGACATTGTGTGTGTGTGTGTGTGTGTGTGAGAGAGAGTTGAAGCAGGCAAACCATTCATTACAGCATTTACATAATTTATCTGCTCGCCCATTTCTAGCCATGCTACACAGGCTTTCATATGATGTGTGTGTGTGTGTGTGTGTGTGTGTGTGTAGGTAGTAAGCGATAATGTAGATGATGCCTCCAGCTGTCAGAGAAAACATAATTTCTTACCTCATTTTGTTCATAAATCTCAGCTTCAGTACATTTTCATACAGATATATCATAGACTGTGTATAACCCGCTACTTCACACCAAAGCTGAGAACGATGCCCCACATCTAGTTTTTATCAATAATAATAATGTTATCAATAATATTAATATAATTAATAAGCAAACTAGTTCATCCTGGTAATAAGCAACCCAAATGTCAATTAGTGCTGTAAATTAACATTATACAGCAAAGTGTAGTATTGGGGAAAACATATGTGTATTCCAAAGCTTTTCCTGAAGAAAATCTTAAATACCAGGTGCATTCTGGAACACATGATCATGCATGTCTTCAGCGCATTGAAGTGATTTGAATATGAATGTGTGTGTGAGTACAGTATGGCTCTAAGGCTGATGCATGTTTAAATAGCTCGCCTACAGCATGCGAGTGTGCGTACGTGATTTTCCAATCAGTAGGACAGTGACTGCTGCTTTTTTATGATAACACAATATTCACGCCCTTCAGAGGATGCGGGTCAAATCCTCCACATGTACCTCCCATCAACCACAGCAAAACCCCATCAAATATGCAATATGACACAATCAAATACACATAATGGGATTTTTCTGAGGATATGGCGAGAAAAGGACAATAGTGTCATCTGCACACCCCACATAACATAAAAAGGCTGAAAAATCGTCACCAAAAAAAGATATATATATATATATAGTCTGATGTCATTCAGTTACAGTATTGCGACGCATGCAACTGACATAATTTGAACAAAAAACCTGACAATTATTTATAATTAAATGCAGAAAAATAAACATTTAAACTGTCTCTCTCTCACACACACACAGTCCTCTTTTAAACACAACAACAGCAGTTAGCTACATAATATGATCTGTTATTCTGCCTTTATTTGATACTCTCATTACACCATATTGTTAACGAACAGAAACACATGCTGAGTTATGCAAATGGCTTCTAACCCCCTGTACCCCTCATAGTGTCTACTCGTTTACTGGACCACAGGTCACAGTCTCCTTGTATCAGCTACACCATCTAACAAGAGGGTTTGACCTGTTGTTGTCTTATAAATGAACAGAGAGAGAATCTCAGCTAGAACAACGGTCCTCCATTTAATTACAGTAACGATTATCAATCAAAATCGCCATTCGAGAAAGTTACATGCACTTAATTGAACACAAGCGTTTCTGTTTCCTCCTCACACATAAATTAATTTTCTCTTTCTCTCTCTGCTATATTGGACACATTTAAATAAATCAATATATAAAACATAAAATACATTTACATACAATAAATACATTTACCTACTTTCAGAGGTATGCTCTGATCAAACTTACTAACTTATTATTAAAAAATTATTCATATTAATATGTTTGCATTCAATATTATTATTGTTAAATATTTAATATTCATTTTTAATATTTAAAAAAAATAACATGACCAGTTAACATGGCCAATTAACGGGATTCCCTCTATAATGGAGAAAGAGCTAAGATTAGCCTTTGCTGAGTAAGGGACTGGGTTCACATAAACATTATCAACTTTAAGTTCGTTCTGATATTATCATACCACAGCTCTCCTCATCAATGAAGGAGAGGCGGGCTCAAGAGAGTGCTACTTTTTGATTGGTGGATCCAAATGTAATCCTCTTTTGTGCATAATGCAACATAGTGGACCCAAAAGCTTTGGTGTTTGTTTAATTTTGCCTGTTTAATCTCTCTACATACATGTCTTTCCACACAAAAACGTCAAAAAGTTATACTTTGGTAGTTCTGTGGAATAAACAATGGGAAGAGAGAAAGAGGGAGGGGAGAGAGAGAGTGATAAACTTCCTACTGCTTCCACATCTTTGAATTAAAAGACCAGTGGGACATCCACATCATTGGGATAAAACTCCTCACACAGTTATCAAGTCTTTGTGAATTGTAGGGAACTGCACTAATAGCATCCAGTGTGGCGGTCATAGTTCCTAATTAAAACACTTCCCAGTGGGAGTACACAGGACTGGGCGTCCGGGAATGAGGAAGACAGCGATAAAGAGAGACAGATAGAGAGTGGTGCCGGATTAGTGAGGGCCGGGGGACACATAAATAGGTGGAGCCACAGCTGGAACGGTCATATTGCCAGGAAGAGATGTGAAATGTAAAACACGATGAACTGTGTGAGGATGGAACAAAAATGAGACATGAGACAGTGGGGCTGGACGCTATGATGCAACGGTGGAAATTTGGAAAGGCTGTTTTTGCACTGATTTTCAGCTTATGCTTTGGCATGTGTGCATAGATAACGGAAATAACCAAATGAGAAGCAAGACATTTAATTTACTGTTTAATTCCAAAATCTATTGTTTATATTTAATCCATTTTGTGCAAAACCAACAAACAACTGTATATATTGTGATATATAATGTCACTATAATGTAAAATGACTCATAATGTGATTTTAGTCATATTCTCCATCTGTATTTGAATATATGTGTTGTGTCATGTGTTTGTAGGTGTAGTGTTTCTATATGTCCTGTCACACAGAGATTATTGGCAGTGGGTCTGTGTGTGTGTGTGTGTGTATGTGTGCATGGTCTACAAGGACAGCAGATGTGTTGATATATGTGCTGCCATCAAGGCTAAAGTATGATGTGTGTCAGTGATCAGATGCGCCCCCCACTCTCTCTCTCTCTCTCTCTCTCTCTCTCTCCCACATTTCCTTATACATGTTCACACACACAGACACACGCATGTTGTCCTTCATGACACATTTTGCAAAACAAAAAAGGAACAAACAAACAAACAAACAAACAAAAAACAAATAAAAGTTTTGTTATAGCGACTGTTATAGCGAAGTCTTAAAGTCCTTAGAACTCTACTGAAAATGCCTTTATTTTATTATTTTATTATGAATCTGCCTCCAAATTATCAAATTATTTAATGTTTTTTGTTGTTGTTGTTCAATATAGTTACACGATGAAGCTGGTCTATCAAATACAAATTACTGAGTGGCAGTTGATGCACCCTAATGTTGTAATGTCCAGTTTTTGCTCGGTTATTGCTTGTATTATTGCTTGATTATAAGAACGCTATTCAAAAATGTTACTTTTAAAAATGTTCCACCAACTAGTTACACTTTGATATGATATACAACATTACAAAAATGACATGGAACAATGCTACAAATGCTACAAAAATTACTATGAGAAAAACTACAGGAACTTTTAGAGAACATTCTGAGAACGTTCCCTGTTAGCCAGAGTTTAGCCTAAATGATTTACAAAACAGCTGGAATTTCAATTTGAAACCCAACTTTTAGACCCCACTGCGTACAGTGCATCTGCTGACTACCAAAATCACATCGCCTGCATCCACACACAAGAAAAAGCCACACACCAAGAAAGCAGGCAGGAAAATGGATCTGTTCACTGCAGGTGATCTTCATTAAATAATGTAGCCTGTTAACAACAGAGCACTAGATCCTGTTTGGACAATTCCAGTGCATTTGAAGACCATTAGAGCCTAGCGCTGTGTGTGCAGGAAATCTCTAATGAACAGAGAGCTATATTAGTCTGTTAATAACCGTGTGTCTATCTGTGTAGCAGCCAGTCCCACCGCAGTCATTTGCTGCCATTTTCTCGCCTACAGAAGCAGCACAGACTCACAATTACTCTTCTACATGATAGCGTGCTGTCAAACAGGAGGTTTCCCCTATTCA
This sequence comes from Botia almorhae, assembly GCA_036877575.1. Taxonomy (NCBI): domain Eukaryota; kingdom Metazoa; phylum Chordata; class Actinopteri; order Cypriniformes; family Botiidae; genus Botia; species Botia almorhae. The sequence continues at coordinate 19,546 of JAZGTJ010002405.1, read as the reverse complement.
AATGAATGCCTGTAGTGTCCCACGAGAGGCCGAGCACAGGTCTCAGATCAGTTTAAAATGGCAGCTTTGGCATGTATTCAGTGCCCTGTTAGCGTGCTGCAGAGCTGGAATGGACATTAAGAGGCTTCTGGCTCCCGTCAGCATTTGCGTGATGACCTTGATGGGTGAATGGAACTTAATCGGCAACGGCGAACCGCTAAATTTTTACACAATCTTTCCATCTCGCCAGACAATGAGCTGTTTAATTCTCAGGTAAGAGGAGACGTGTGTGGGGAGATGGAGAGATAGATGAAAAGAGAGTGTGACGTCTGTGTGTGAAGGGGGTGGGGGGTGGTTTGGGGGGTATAATCTGTAGATGCAGCCATCGATTTTAACCATACTGTGCGTTTGCCATTGTTAAACAGCAAGGACAGATCACAGGCCAAAGAACTAACCAGCTTCTTTTCAACACACACACACACACACACACACACACACACATTTACTTATCTATCTAAATGGGCACATTTCATAGACTTCTATTGTTTAAGGGAAGGAGGGACTTCTATTGTAGGAGGGACTTCTATATGAAGGAGGGACTTTTGGGTACAAATGGTTGGGTACAAAAAAAAGTAAACCCCCATACCACCCATTCTTATGGTCAAGAATTTCAGTAAAAAATAACTAAATATGATATTTCATATTTTAGACGTTTCACGATTTGTATTTGGTCAATTAGCGTACTGTAAATAATACAAGTAAAGAATAGAGCATACATAAAGTTTACAGAAACATCACAAAAATCTTTTTCTCTCACACACGGCCCAGCAAACACACACACATACACACACCATGAAACGACTGTGGGTAAGTGGCTAAAAGGGATCATGGCGGACATCCATCCCTCGAGAGGAGTTTGTGTGTGTGTACTGGGTCATCTGTCTTGCAGAAAATCGAGATTAAATCCCTAATAACTAGCTCTTATTAGTCTTTATACAAAGTGTGTACTGTGCCTAGTTGCATTCCAGCTCTACACACATGAAGTATATGGATTAGACTCTCAGATCATAATGGCTTAAACCTTCATCATAACAGATCCTGCACAGCATCAATCCGTCTCCTAACATTTGAAGTAAACCAGACGTATCTTATTTTACCCGCTCATAATGGCATGCATTGAGATAATGGCATAATGTATAACCCCAACACACACAAACTCAGCTACCAGTTGACAATTTTAAGTTGTAGGAATGTTTCCAGAACGTTTCCATTAAGTAACAAAAACATTAAAAATGTTATTTTGAATGCTTATAGGCGTTCAAAACATCCTGTTTTTCAGACGTTGTGTTCACATCATTGCTTGGTTGTAAAAATGTTTTTTTTTAAATGTTCCACTAACAACTTTGGAATTGGAACTTTGTTTTTGATATGTATGATATATAGCATAAAAAACATTTCACTAACGTTACTGCAATAATATTTTGATAACTTTGAGAAAACTTTTAGACAATATTAGTCAACATTCTCAGAATATTTAACATAATATTTGAACCCGACTATGACACAGCAAATGTAAGCACATGCAGATAAACAGTATCACACACACACACACACACACTAAGGATGTGGTCAAATGGGCAGCGTGGCAGGTGGCAGTTGTGTGAGACTGGTGTTAATAGCTCACCTGGCACAGGGCGCACAAACACACACACAGACAGGCGTTGAGAAGCCAGCTGTTACCCTGGCGACCCGCATGGCTGCAAGGAGGCATGAAAAGAGAGAGCAAAAAAACGTGCGTGTGTGTGTCTGCAGGTGGGCTGGGACGCCCGGGGGGAAAGCCACGGTAGGCATACTAATCACACTCTGAGATGAAGCTGGACATCAGTATGTGTCGCCTGCCAGAGATCACAAACGGCTTTAAATCAGATTCAATCCACAGCCAATAAGCATCCACCCACAGGGACAAGAGTCTGATCAGGAATGTGTCTCCCTCAGGATTCTAAAACTATAGGATCCAGCCAGCCAAGCAGGTGGAAATACTCAAATAAGGCAATGTTATTGTTTAGAGGTTGATAACTTAAGAGAGTATGAAACATGTTTCATTTAAGGATTAAGTTTCATGTTTCTGGTAAAATTCAAAATTTATGGTAAAATTTATTTGAATTTTTTTTTATTCAAATAAAGCATTTGGCAGAGGGATTTCTTTGTGTGTGGGGTTTTCAATGCAGAATCGAAAACCTGAAACAAATGGCAGGTTTAAAATGGTATAAAATGAGACATGTTATAAAGCCAACAGAGATCCAGTTTTCTCCAAAAAGTGTGGCTGTGGCTCTATAGCACGAACAAAACATTCCTGACATGCTGGATACAACAACATAGGCTCCACCAATGGCAGGAGTTTGGGGCGGGACTCCCTGTTTGTCTGAAAAATGGTAAATATTGAGAGTATTCATAAAACCTGTTAGAAAACGATCATTTTCACAACTCTGTTTGGCGATGTTGGCGCCACAGAAATACATACATTATCATTTAGCTTTACATTTATTCATTTAGCAGATAAAGAGAGAGAGCATTTAACATTTTACCATATCAGCCAACAAGCCTACATAGCTAACAGGGAACATGCTAAGAACATTGGCTAACATTCTGTTTCTCAAAGTTCTCTCCAAGTTATCTCAGTTACCAAAAATGTTCTTGCAGTTGGTAGATTGCTGCAAGATGTTTCTTTAACATTATATATCAAGGTTATTCGTAAGTTATAGTGAAACATTTTGAATAATGTTCTTGTAACTAAGCAATAACCGTAATACAATGCCTAAAAAACTGGACGCTTTAAAAGTTTTTAGAACTTTTAAAATAACGATTTTGTTATTTAATAGAAATTATTACAAAAATGATTACAAAAATGTTCTTACAATCTAAAATTGTGAGCTTGGTAGCTAACATTAAACATTTCTTTCTTATGGGTCACCCAATATGAGATGCTTTATTCTAATAACGTAAATCTCACAATGAACATCTTAGGAAAATGATGCTCAAGGCAAACTAATCTGTTTACTGCTCCAAGTAAATATACCCACAAACATGCACACTCAGAATTGGACGGCTTCCACAGACAACAGCGTGTAACATCTGGCCAGCAGCAGGTTTGCAGATGCAAACATGCAGCTGTGTCTGTGTATGATCGAGTGTATGTGTGTTTGAAAATATAGTTTTAAGCTTCAGATCTTCTTAAGTACGATCCACAAGACTCCACCGGGAGAGACAAGACTCTGTGTACTTACGCTAATTAACCATGAGCACCCGAGATGAACAACCCGCAGGACCATGCTGGCTTTTACAAGACTTTCCATCAGCGAGGGAAAACAGAGCAGCTGTTTGTAAGTTTTAATCCCTCGTACATTAAACTCAATAAGGATAAAAAAGATCAAATGAAAAAAGAACATTGTTTATGCTTTACTCCTAGCTTCTATTAGACACCCCAGCTAACAGGGAACATTCTCAGAACATTGGCTAACATTCTCTAAAAGTTCTCTCAGCTAACAATCTAGGATTGCCAGCTGGGACCACACTGAAGTGACATCATGTGACGGATGATGCTATGGCACTAGCTTGTTAGCTCTAAAATCAGATGTACCCTAAAATGTAAATCACAGCACAGTAAGCGGTTAATATGAACGCAATCCAAACATGACGGTTATCGGTTATGTGATGGCATTCGCCAGTAGTTTGGTACTACTACTAAACTTTTAGAAAACAGCTTTGTTGCCTGGCAACAGGGAGACACGTACAGCTGTTCAAGGTGTAAAAGAGAGCAGGGTGGGGACAATCAAATCCGGATTCAGAATCAAACGAACAGGCCAAGTGTAAAAACGACATAAAGATGGTTGTTGGTTTTAATCTATTCTCCTCTGAACGCATTCCACAAATCAGATAAAAATGAGACATTTTGTGCGCTGCATGGTAAAGATTTACATCCATTTGTTTTACGTCTGATTGTAAAAAGATCCTTCCTGTTTGGTAATGGGATTAGGTCGTACAGAGGGCCGTAAAAACACTAACGAACAATGCATGTAAAGACTTTGGCTCGGAGTGCCAGTGTGAGGCATTTATCACCAAATGCTGTCTGTAACAGTCCAATAAATGATGAATGATGGAAGAAGGCTTCTGCAGCACCTGCTCCCCACACAACAATGGCAAAGGAATAGGACAGGGTTGAGGAAAATGGCAAAACCTGTTAGCCAGAGAGCTGAGCGAGAGAGATACAGAATGACAGAGAAAAAGAGAGGGATAGAAATTATAATGCATATATGTGTGTGTGTGTACAGTATATGTGCGTATGACTGTTTATGAATGTAATATGTGCATGAGTATAAAAATACAACACATTAAAGCACATGATTATGTTTTATGCTTTATTTAAATCTTAACATATTCAATATTGATGCAAATGTGTGTGGACAAGCACAATGTCAGAATTACATATTTTTAAATATGTTAACGTAGCGCTGAGAAGCTCCACGACGTGACAAAACATATTAAAAATGGTTTCGAATATTTGAGTAATTGTAATAATTGGTATGCAATCTTTTGCTCATTCCTGTAGCTCAACTGGTAGCACACAGCAACAGTGAATCAAAAAACAGTTAAAACACCTATAAATACATATACTTTTTATTTTTAAGAAAATTTATTTATTTATATATTTTAAATTTGGCCAGAATTATATATTGGAAAAAAATCGACTAAACTAAAATATAGCCAATTTTGCACAACATGGGGCAAAAAAAGTGAGAGATAATGGGAAGATGATGAAACCCAGAGAGTCACAGTCTAAAACCCATCTGCTACTACAGCGACGTCCCAAATGCTGCTCAATAGCTGATATTTACATGAGCTTATCCAGCACCACTCATTTCCAATATAAACCAAAGAACAAGCAGGCTCAAGCAGAACAAATCATGACAGGAACTGAGGCATAGATTCTACGTAAATAACAATACAGCTACAGGTCAGTTGGGAGCGAAAGGAAGCTGTTGTTTCCATGGTAATGACAGGACAGATAGTCCACTGTAGTGCATAGGCACGTGCATGCACTTAAACGCAAAGTCAACAAAAACTTGCTTTTAGTTCTCAACGCTCAAACCCTCACAGGAACAGAGCAGCTCCTCTGTAGGAGCTAATTAATGTAACTAATTACGAGTGCTGGAGATATGTGGCATTCAGCGCTTTCTCCGCCCGGGGACGTTATGTGGCGGGTGTTGAAGTTAATCAGCATTTGGACAGGATGGCTAAGAAACACGCCTAAAGAGACATTCTTGCAGTAACGTTAGTAGAATGTTTGCTTAACATTATATATCATGAATATCAAAACATTATTCTTAAATTGTTAGTGGAACATTTTCAAATGTTATACAATAAAAATGTTTAAATAGTGTTCCTATAACCAACGTTAGGCAATACCGTCAATACAACTTTTAAACAACTGGATGTTCGTGATATATATTCATGATATGTGTATATGTATATGATATGTTCCTGTAGCTCAGCTGGTAGAGCATTAGCAGAGCGTTAGCAGCGCAAAAGGTTGCAGGTTGCCTTCAGAATGGACAGCCTTCACTTTTAGGAAAAAATATGCAAATACTCCAAAACAAAGTAAGGTAAGTTACTCTGTACAGAACAAAACGCATTAGACAAGTTTTTGAACAGGTGCAACTCGGCATGGCGTGTTGTTTGGATTCTGAGCAGCCGTATTTGTTTTGCAGCCTTTGTGAGTCTCTTTGAAGAGCCAATGGGAGTCTGGTAGAGCATTCGTGTGCGAGCGCCGGTACACCGGGACGGAAACCCCACATGCTCAAACCTGCGCCTTTCTTTTCGCGCACATGTGATCTGTTGTTTGCTTCCTCCAGAGGAGCTGGGGAGCATATGGACCTGTTCATTAGAACTAATGTGCCATAATAGTATGTTGCTCGCGAGGCTTCTGCACAAAGCTGTGCCAGTGATAACAAAGCAATCATTTCTAACAAGCCGCATTAGCATAGAATCAGCTGTGTGAATCCCAGAGGTGAGCTAGTCATCCCTTCTTCAAGCAGCAAAGAAGACTTTCTGAAGGTAAAAATTGGAAGCACCGCAGGTGCACCTTTCTCTCTTTCCTAGAAGCTCTCAATCCTTGTTGGCTTGTTCCCTTACCGGGTCGCAATGGCCCTAAACTGAGTGATCTGTTAAATACAGGTACATGACCAGCTAACAATTTTAGGTTGTAAGAACATTTCACTAATGTGTCCATGTTTCCAAGCAACAAAATGTTAAAAGTGTTATTTTGAAAGTTCTAAAAACTTTTAGAAGTTGTATAAAAATAATTGCTTGGTTATAAAAACGTCATTTAAACATATATTTTTAGTTCTATACGTTTTTAAAACATTCTATTTTATACACTATTTAAGAATAACATTTTTGATTTATGATATATAACGTTAAGAAATCATTCTACTACTGTTAATGTAAGAACGTTTTCTGATAACTTTGGTAGAACTTTTGGAGGGCGTTAGCCAATGTTCTGAGAATGTTTTCTGTTAGTTGGGTTGGATCCAATGGTTGTAGTGATCCAATTTTTAAGTGTTTAGGGACACCTACAACTAAATTATAATTGTAGCATAAATAGCAATGCATGCCAACCTATTCTGAAAGACTTGCAAAGGTTTTAAAAAAGGCTAAAAAAATAAAGATTTTATTAAAACTTTCTGCTTGAAAATTGTGAGCTTTGTCAAAACTGAACAAAACAGTCGATGGTTATAGTCCAGATTTATTTCAGGGACATTTACTGTCCGTGACAGTGTCCACATGAAAGGCCATTTCTGTGCCTTCTGCTCGAGAAAATGCTTGTCTTGGCTTTTGTTGTGTCATTTCCTGTAAGCTTCAGGCGACGGTGGAATCAAACCCGCTCAAAATGCCTGAACCTTTCTGGCTGCTGTGAAAGAGCTACTTTGCTCTCCGCACAGGTCGCCTCTTCACTTCCTCCTCCGAGCATGAGGGCATTTTCAGCCATGAGGAAGCCATTCTTTTGAATCGGGCACACGTGAACGATCAGCGATGTCACACGGGCAGCGTGGGACTTTCTGGAAGGTGAATCTGAGAGAATACAGGTGCTGATGAGTGATAGATTCACTCCATTATTTCCTGCTCTAGGTCGAGTGTGAGAACAGAGTGATATTATTCCCACTCATCCTTAAAATAACCACCAGGTCCCCACAGGAAACCTCCGCACTGGAAGGCAGACCGACAGATAGAAAGAGAGAACGAAGCAGATAAAGAGAAACTACAGACACAGTGTAAGAGGTAGACAGAATGGCTCATTAAAGGAAGTTCACCCAAAGTCAAAATTCTGTCATCATTTACTTGTCATGTCATTCCGAACCTTATGATTTCCTTCTGTGGAACACAAAAGGAGAAATTGTGAAGAGTGTGCTGGTCGCTACTTTCCATGTAAGTGCAATGAAAAGGGACTGAGGCTTTCAGAAGTCCAGACAAACCACGCGCTGTATTTTAAGTCTTCTTTAAACTTCTTTTAAGTTCTTTTTAATTATAGCTTTGTGTGAGAAACACACTGACATAGACTAAATAGCTACTAAAATACACCAAAACTTTTAGAATTTAAATAGAACTAGGGCTGCAAGATGCATTGAAATACATCGCAATATGCATATAGAAATAGTTTACCATAACTAAATAATTTTATTATTTCAATAAGTTAAAAATTAAAGTTTTAAGTTGATGACAGGCATGCAAATGTTAGTTGTAATATGTGTTTCTATGTGTTTCAGAATGTGAACCATGTATAACATTTTATAAATGATGTATAAAAAATATTTTAATATAATTTCAATTGGTTTTACAAAATGTGAACATTATTGTATCGAATACTGATTATCATGTTATCACATTTTCTTCATTATCATACAGTCCTACATAGTAATTTTGAAACAAAACTACAATAAGTACAGCAACATAAGTACTTGACATATTTACACAGTAACATTCAGCTTAAAACACTTCCAAAATTATGCCTTGGCAACCCAGGCTGGATCCACGAAAATAAGACCACCAAGACCAGCGAAAGAGTTCTGCCCTCAAATCCACTTATCTGTGATGATAGAGAGTGATTTTAAAGATGATGAGAGCTGAGGAGATTCAGACTTAAAAAAGCTGTTGCAAACCTGCAAATCTCCATATACACGTGAGGGCCATTTCCCAATGATTATACAGAGTTGATGGGGGCCATCCGGAGAGAAACTGAGAGTTAGCCAGAGCCCCGCTGAGTGAATTCTAATCAAACCGACTCTCAATCACGAGGTGTGAACGAGGAGTGGGTTCCTTTAGAAGCGGAGCTCTCTTAGCGCTATTGCACAGATTGATTAGAGAAAAGATTTACAGCCGCACCAAAGCACCTTTTTACTCGTACACCACCATAAACCACAGCAGACCTGTTAAGAAGCCATGGCTACGGAGTCCGTCACATGGCCGCATCCCATCCGTGGCTATGGAAAACCGGGAAAGAACGGGATCGGAGTTCGGAGGGAAGCTGGATGGCGGGACGGAGCAGAGGAGCCGGAAATTAACTGCAGCAAAAAGGGACACGCTCGCTTTCGTCCAAATGCTTTACGATTCGTTTTGATGATGTCTTTCTGAACATTTTGTACCTCCTGTTTTTCCCAGCCCATGAATAAATTATAGGCCTGCTTTTTAAGAGATATACATCAACAGTTTTAAGACAGCGCTAGTGCAGAAGAGCACAACCAAATCCTGGTGGACTAAGAGGGTGCTGTAATCACAGTATGCATCTAATGAATTCACCCTCAAACAAGATAAACATTCTTTGAGGATCACCTACAAATGCTTAGTGCACATCAGAGCCCTTTAAAGATAATGAATTACACTGTGCACAGTTAATACCTCCTCCCGGTCTCAACCCTGCACTAAATCTACTGATATCCCAGTTCTGTAAGAACAAGACCTTAACCTCACCAGAACACGGCTTTTAACAACTCACAGTGTTAAGTCACACTTTAAAGAAATAATTAATCTATTAACTAATAAAATATTAGGGAAACTCACACTGCAAGTCGTGAACTCACACTGC
>JAZGTJ010002405.1:0-10381 GCA_036877575.1 Botia almorhae | reverse complement strand
CTGTATTTGAATATATGTGTTGTGTCATGTGTTTGTAGGTGTAGTGTTTCTATATGTCCTGTCACACAGAGATTATTGGCAGTGGGTCTGTGTGTGTGTGTGTATGTGTGCATGGTCTACAAGGACAGCAGATGTGTTGATATATGTGCTGCCATCAAGGCTAAAGTATGATGTGTGTCACTGAAGAGCTAGTGATCAGATACGCCCCCCACTCTCTCTCTCTCTCTCTCTCTCTCTCTCTCTCCCACATTTCCGTATACATGTGCACACACATAGACACACGCATGTTGTCCTTCTTGACACATTTTGCAAAACCAAAAAGGAACAAACAAAAAACAAATAAAAATTCTGTTATAGCGACTGTTATAGCGAAGTCTTAAAGTCCTTAGAACTCTACTGAAAATGTCTTTATTTTATTATTTTATTATGACTCTGCCTCCAAATTATCAAATTATTTAATGTTTTTTGTTGTTGTTGTTCAATATAGTTACACGATGAAGCTGGTTTATCAAATACAAATTACTGAGTGGCAGTTGATGCACCCTAATGTTGTAATGTCCAGTTTTTGTTTGGTTATTGCTTGTATTATTGCTTGATTATAAGAACGCTATTCAAAAATGTTACTTTTAAAAATGTTTCACCAACTAGTTACACTTTGATATGATATACAACATTACAAAAATGACATGGAACAATGCTGCAAATGCTACAAAAATTACTATGAGAAAAACTACAGGACTTTTAGAGAACATTCTGAAAACGTTCCCTGTTAGCCAGAGTTTAGCCTAAATGAATCACAAAACAGCTGGAATTTCAATTTGAAACCCAACTTTTAGACCCCACTGCGTACAGTGCATCTGCTGACTACCAAAATCACATCGCATAATAGCATGCGCTATTTCCATCCCATCGCCTGCATCCACACACAAGAAAAAGCCACACACCAAGAAAGCAGGCAGGAAAATGGATCTGTTCACTGCAGGTGATCTTCATTAAATAATGTAGCCTGTTAACAACAGAGCACTAGATCCTGTTTGGACAATTCCAGTGCATTTGAAGACCATTAGAGCCTAGCGCTGTGTGTGCAGGAAATCTCTAATGAACAGAGAGCTATATTAGTCTGTTAATAACCGTGTGTCTATCTGTGTAGCAGCCAGTCCCACCGCAGTCATTTGCTGCCATTTTCTCGCCTACAGAAGCAGCACAGACTCACAATTACTCTTCTACATGATAGCGTGCTGTCAAACAGGAGGTTTCCCCTATTCAAATGAATGCCTGTAGTGTCCCACGAGAGGCCGAGCACAGGTCTCAGATCAGTTTAAAATGGCAGCTTTGGCATGTATTCAGTGCCCTGTTAGCGTGCTGCAGAGCTGGAATGGACATTAAGAGGCTTCTGGCTCCCGTCAGCATTTGCGTGATGACCTTGATGGGTGAATGGAACTTAATCGGCAACGGCGAACCGCTAAATTTTTACACAATCTTTCCATCTCGCCAGACAATGAGCTGTTTAATTCTCAGGTAAGAGGAGACGTGTGTGGGGAGATGGAGAGATAGATGAAAAGAGAGTGTGACGTCTGTGTGTGAAGGGGGTGGGGGGTGGTTTGGGGGGTATAATCTGTAGATGCAGCCATCGATTTTAACCATACTGTGCGTTTGCCATTGTTAAACAGCAAGGACAGATCACAGGCCAAAGAACTAACCAGCTTCTTTTCAACACACACACACACACACACACACACACACACATTTACTTATCTATCTAAATGGGCACATTTCATAGACTTCTATTGTTTAAGGGAAGGAGGGACTTCTATTGTAGGAGGGACTTCTATATGAAGGAGGGACTTTTGGGTACAAATGGTTGGGTACAAAAAAAAGTAAACCCCCATACCACCCATTCTTATGGTCAAGAATTTCAGTAAAAAATAACTAAATATGATATTTCATATTTTAGACGTTTCACGATTTGTATTTGGTCAATTAGCGTACTGTAAATAATACAAGTAAAGAATAGAGCATACATAAAGTTTACAGAAACATCACAAAAATCTTTTTCTCTCACACACGGCCCAGCAAACACACACACATACACACACCATGAAACGACTGTGGGTAAGTGGCTAAAAGGGATCATGGCGGACATCCATCCCTCGAGAGGAGTTTGTGTGTGTGTACTGGGTCATCTGTCTTGCAGAAAATCGAGATTAAATCCCTAATAACTAGCTCTTATTAGTCTTTATACAAAGTGTGTACTGTGCCTAGTTGCATTCCAGCTCTACACACATGAAGTATATGGATTAGACTCTCAGATCATAATGGCTTAAACCTTCATCATAACAGATCCTGCACAGCATCAATCCGTCTCCTAACATTTGAAGTAAACCAGACGTATCTTATTTTACCCGCTCATAATGGCATGCATTGAGATAATGGCATAATGTATAACCCCAACACACACAAACTCAGCTACCAGTTGACAATTTTAAGTTGTAGGAATGTTTCCAGAACGTTTCCATTAAGTAACAAAAACATTAAAAATGTTATTTTGAATGCTTATAGGCGTTCAAAACATCCTGTTTTTCAGACGTTGTGTTCACATCATTGCTTGGTTGTAAAAATGTTTTTTTTTAAATGTTCCACTAACAACTTTGGAATTGGAACTTTGTTTTTGATATGTATGATATATAGCATAAAAAACATTTCACTAACGTTACTGCAATAATATTTTGATAACTTTGAGAAAACTTTTAGACAATATTAGTCAACATTCTCAGAATATTTAACATAATATTTGAACCCGACTATGACACAGCAAATGTAAGCACATGCAGATAAACAGTATCACACACACACACACACACACTAAGGATGTGGTCAAATGGGCAGCGTGGCAGGTGGCAGTTGTGTGAGACTGGTGTTAATAGCTCACCTGGCACAGGGCGCACAAACACACACACAGACAGGCGTTGAGAAGCCAGCTGTTACCCTGGCGACCCGCATGGCTGCAAGGAGGCATGAAAAGAGAGAGCAAAAAAACGTGCGTGTGTGTGTCTGCAGGTGGGCTGGGACGCCCGGGGGGAAAGCCACGGTAGGCATACTAATCACACTCTGAGATGAAGCTGGACATCAGTATGTGTCGCCTGCCAGAGATCACAAACGGCTTTAAATCAGATTCAATCCACAGCCAATAAGCATCCACCCACAGGGACAAGAGTCTGATCAGGAATGTGTCTCCCTCAGGATTCTAAAACTATAGGATCCAGCCAGCCAAGCAGGTGGAAATACTCAAATAAGGCAATGTTATTGTTTAGAGGTTGATAACTTAAGAGAGTATGAAACATGTTTCATTTAAGGATTAAGTTTCATGTTTCTGGTAAAATTCAAAATTTATGGTAAAATTTATTTGAATTTTTTTTTATTCAAATAAAGCATTTGGCAGAGGGATTTCTTTGTGTGTGGGGTTTTCAATGCAGAATCGAAAACCTGAAACAAATGGCAGGTTTAAAATGGTATAAAATGAGACATGTTATAAAGCCAACAGAGATCCAGTTTTCTCCAAAAAGTGTGGCTGTGGCTCTATAGCACGAACAAAACATTCCTGACATGCTGGATACAACAACATAGGCTCCACCAATGGCAGGAGTTTGGGGCGGGACTCCCTGTTTGTCTGAAAAATGGTAAATATTGAGAGTATTCATAAAACCTGTTAGAAAACGATCATTTTCACAACTCTGTTTGGCGATGTTGGCGCCACAGAAATACATACATTATCATTTAGCTTTACATTTATTCATTTAGCAGATAAAGAGAGAGAGCATTTAACATTTTACCATATCAGCCAACAAGCCTACATAGCTAACAGGGAACATGCTAAGAACATTGGCTAACATTCTGTTTCTCAAAGTTCTCTCCAAGTTATCTCAGTTACCAAAAATGTTCTTGCAGTTGGTAGATTGCTGCAAGATGTTTCTTTAACATTATATATCAAGGTTATTCGTAAGTTATAGTGAAACATTTTGAATAATGTTCTTGTAACTAAGCAATAACCGTAATACAATGCCTAAAAAACTGGACGCTTTAAAAGTTTTTAGAACTTTTAAAATAACGATTTTGTTATTTAATAGAAATTATTACAAAAATGATTACAAAAATGTTCTTACAATCTAAAATTGTGAGCTTGGTAGCTAACATTAAACATTTCTTTCTTATGGGTCACCCAATATGAGATGCTTTATTCTAATAACGTAAATCTCACAATGAACATCTTAGGAAAATGATGCTCAAGGCAAACTAATCTGTTTACTGCTCCAAGTAAATATACCCACAAACATGCACACTCAGAATTGGACGGCTTCCACAGACAACAGCGTGTAACATCTGGCCAGCAGCAGGTTTGCAGATGCAAACATGCAGCTGTGTCTGTGTATGATCGAGTGTATGTGTGTTTGAAAATATAGTTTTAAGCTTCAGATCTTCTTAAGTACGATCCACAAGACTCCACCGGGAGAGACAAGACTCTGTGTACTTACGCTAATTAACCATGAGCACCCGAGATGAACAACCCGCAGGACCATGCTGGCTTTTACAAGACTTTCCATCAGCGAGGGAAAACAGAGCAGCTGTTTGTAAGTTTTAATCCCTCGTACATTAAACTCAATAAGGATAAAAAAGATCAAATGAAAAAAGAACATTGTTTATGCTTTACTCCTAGCTTCTATTAGACACCCCAGCTAACAGGGAACATTCTCAGAACATTGGCTAACATTCTCTAAAAGTTCTCTCAGCTAACAATCTAGGATTGCCAGCTGGGACCACACTGAAGTGACATCATGTGACGGATGATGCTATGGCACTAGCTTGTTAGCTCTAAAATCAGATGTACCCTAAAATGTAAATCACAGCACAGTAAGCGGTTAATATGAACGCAATCCAAACATGACGGTTATCGGTTATGTGATGGCATTCGCCAGTAGTTTGGTACTACTACTAAACTTTTAGAAAACAGCTTTGTTGCCTGGCAACAGGGAGACACGTACAGCTGTTCAAGGTGTAAAAGAGAGCAGGGTGGGGACAATCAAATCCGGATTCAGAATCAAACGAACAGGCCAAGTGTAAAAACGACATAAAGATGGTTGTTGGTTTTAATCTATTCTCCTCTGAACGCATTCCACAAATCAGATAAAAATGAGACATTTTGTGCGCTGCATGGTAAAGATTTACATCCATTTGTTTTACGTCTGATTGTAAAAAGATCCTTCCTGTTTGGTAATGGGATTAGGTCGTACAGAGGGCCGTAAAAACACTAACGAACAATGCATGTAAAGACTTTGGCTCGGAGTGCCAGTGTGAGGCATTTATCACCAAATGCTGTCTGTAACAGTCCAATAAATGATGAATGATGGAAGAAGGCTTCTGCAGCACCTGCTCCCCACACAACAATGGCAAAGGAATAGGACAGGGTTGAGGAAAATGGCAAAACCTGTTAGCCAGAGAGCTGAGCGAGAGAGATACAGAATGACAGAGAAAAAGAGAGGGATAGAAATTATAATGCATATATGTGTGTGTGTGTACAGTATATGTGCGTATGACTGTTTATGAATGTAATATGTGCATGAGTATAAAAATACAACACATTAAAGCACATGATTATGTTTTATGCTTTATTTAAATCTTAACATATTCAATATTGATGCAAATGTGTGTGGACAAGCACAATGTCAGAATTACATATTTTTAAATATGTTAACGTAGCGCTGAGAAGCTCCACGACGTGACAAAACATATTAAAAATGGTTTCGAATATTTGAGTAATTGTAATAATTGGTATGCAATCTTTTGCTCATTCCTGTAGCTCAACTGGTAGCACACAGCAACAGTGAATCAAAAAACAGTTAAAACACCTATAAATACATATACTTTTTATTTTTAAGAAAATTTATTTATTTATATATTTTAAATTTGGCCAGAATTATATATTGGAAAAAAATCGACTAAACTAAAATATAGCCAATTTTGCACAACATGGGGCAAAAAAAGTGAGAGATAATGGGAAGATGATGAAACCCAGAGAGTCACAGTCTAAAACCCATCTGCTACTACAGCGACGTCCCAAATGCTGCTCAATAGCTGATATTTACATGAGCTTATCCAGCACCACTCATTTCCAATATAAACCAAAGAACAAGCAGGCTCAAGCAGAACAAATCATGACAGGAACTGAGGCATAGATTCTACGTAAATAACAATACAGCTACAGGTCAGTTGGGAGCGAAAGGAAGCTGTTGTTTCCATGGTAATGACAGGACAGATAGTCCACTGTAGTGCATAGGCACGTGCATGCACTTAAACGCAAAGTCAACAAAAACTTGCTTTTAGTTCTCAACGCTCAAACCCTCACAGGAACAGAGCAGCTCCTCTGTAGGAGCTAATTAATGTAACTAATTACGAGTGCTGGAGATATGTGGCATTCAGCGCTTTCTCCGCCCGGGGACGTTATGTGGCGGGTGTTGAAGTTAATCAGCATTTGGACAGGATGGCTAAGAAACACGCCTAAAGAGACATTCTTGCAGTAACGTTAGTAGAATGTTTGCTTAACATTATATATCATGAATATCAAAACATTATTCTTAAATTGTTAGTGGAACATTTTCAAATGTTATACAATAAAAATGTTTAAATAGTGTTCCTATAACCAACGTTAGGCAATACCGTCAATACAACTTTTAAACAACTGGATGTTCGTGATATATATTCATGATATGTGTATATGTATATGATATGTTCCTGTAGCTCAGCTGGTAGAGCATTAGCAGAGCGTTAGCAGCGCAAAAGGTTGCAGGTTGCCTTCAGAATGGACAGCCTTCACTTTTAGGAAAAAATATGCAAATACTCCAAAACAAAGTAAGGTAAGTTACTCTGTACAGAACAAAACGCATTAGACAAGTTTTTGAACAGGTGCAACTCGGCATGGCGTGTTGTTTGGATTCTGAGCAGCCGTATTTGTTTTGCAGCCTTTGTGAGTCTCTTTGAAGAGCCAATGGGAGTCTGGTAGAGCATTCGTGTGCGAGCGCCGGTACACCGGGACGGAAACCCCACATGCTCAAACCTGCGCCTTTCTTTTCGCGCACATGTGATCTGTTGTTTGCTTCCTCCAGAGGAGCTGGGGAGCATATGGACCTGTTCATTAGAACTAATGTGCCATAATAGTATGTTGCTCGCGAGGCTTCTGCACAAAGCTGTGCCAGTGATAACAAAGCAATCATTTCTAACAAGCCGCATTAGCATAGAATCAGCTGTGTGAATCCCAGAGGTGAGCTAGTCATCCCTTCTTCAAGCAGCAAAGAAGACTTTCTGAAGGTAAAAATTGGAAGCACCGCAGGTGCACCTTTCTCTCTTTCCTAGAAGCTCTCAATCCTTGTTGGCTTGTTCCCTTACCGGGTCGCAATGGCCCTAAACTGAGTGATCTGTTAAATACAGGTACATGACCAGCTAACAATTTTAGGTTGTAAGAACATTTCACTAATGTGTCCATGTTTCCAAGCAACAAAATGTTAAAAGTGTTATTTTGAAAGTTCTAAAAACTTTTAGAAGTTGTATAAAAATAATTGCTTGGTTATAAAAACGTCATTTAAACATATATTTTTAGTTCTATACGTTTTTAAAACATTCTATTTTATACACTATTTAAGAATAACATTTTTGATTTATGATATATAACGTTAAGAAATCATTCTACTACTGTTAATGTAAGAACGTTTTCTGATAACTTTGGTAGAACTTTTGGAGGGCGTTAGCCAATGTTCTGAGAATGTTTTCTGTTAGTTGGGTTGGATCCAATGGTTGTAGTGATCCAATTTTTAAGTGTTTAGGGACACCTACAACTAAATTATAATTGTAGCATAAATAGCAATGCATGCCAACCTATTCTGAAAGACTTGCAAAGGTTTTAAAAAAGGCTAAAAAAATAAAGATTTTATTAAAACTTTCTGCTTGAAAATTGTGAGCTTTGTCAAAACTGAACAAAACAGTCGATGGTTATAGTCCAGATTTATTTCAGGGACATTTACTGTCCGTGACAGTGTCCACATGAAAGGCCATTTCTGTGCCTTCTGCTCGAGAAAATGCTTGTCTTGGCTTTTGTTGTGTCATTTCCTGTAAGCTTCAGGCGACGGTGGAATCAAACCCGCTCAAAATGCCTGAACCTTTCTGGCTGCTGTGAAAGAGCTACTTTGCTCTCCGCACAGGTCGCCTCTTCACTTCCTCCTCCGAGCATGAGGGCATTTTCAGCCATGAGGAAGCCATTCTTTTGAATCGGGCACACGTGAACGATCAGCGATGTCACACGGGCAGCGTGGGACTTTCTGGAAGGTGAATCTGAGAGAATACAGGTGCTGATGAGTGATAGATTCACTCCATTATTTCCTGCTCTAGGTCGAGTGTGAGAACAGAGTGATATTATTCCCACTCATCCTTAAAATAACCACCAGGTCCCCACAGGAAACCTCCGCACTGGAAGGCAGACCGACAGATAGAAAGAGAGAACGAAGCAGATAAAGAGAAACTACAGACACAGTGTAAGAGGTAGACAGAATGGCTCATTAAAGGAAGTTCACCCAAAGTCAAAATTCTGTCATCATTTACTTGTCATGTCATTCCGAACCTTATGATTTCCTTCTGTGGAACACAAAAGGAGAAATTGTGAAGAGTGTGCTGGTCGCTACTTTCCATGTAAGTGCAATGAAAAGGGACTGAGGCTTTCAGAAGTCCAGACAAACCACGCGCTGTATTTTAAGTCTTCTTTAAACTTCTTTTAAGTTCTTTTTAATTATAGCTTTGTGTGAGAAACACACTGACATAGACTAAATAGCTACTAAAATACACCAAAACTTTTAGAATTTAAATAGAACTAGGGCTGCAAGATGCATTGAAATACATCGCAATATGCATATAGAAATAGTTTACCATAACTAAATAATTTTATTATTTCAATAAGTTAAAAATTAAAGTTTTAAGTTGATGACAGGCATGCAAATGTTAGTTGTAATATGTGTTTCTATGTGTTTCAGAATGTGAACCATGTATAACATTTTATAAATGATGTATAAAAAATATTTTAATATAATTTCAATTGGTTTTACAAAATGTGAACATTATTGTATCGAATACTGATTATCATGTTATCACATTTTCTTCATTATCATACAGTCCTACATAGTAATTTTGAAACAAAACTACAATAAGTACAGCAACATAAGTACTTGACATATTTACACAGTAACATTCAGCTTAAAACACTTCCAAAATTATGCCTTGGCAACCCAGGCTGGATCCACGAAAATAAGACCACCAAGACCAGCGAAAGAGTTCTGCCCTCAAATCCACTTATCTGTGATGATAGAGAGTGATTTTAAAGATGATGAGAGCTGAGGAGATTCAGACTTAAAAAAGCTGTTGCAAACCTGCAAATCTCCATATACACGTGAGGGCCATTTCCCAATGATTATACAGAGTTGATGGGGGCCATCCGGAGAGAAACTGAGAGTTAGCCAGAGCCCCGCTGAGTGAATTCTAATCAAACCGACTCTCAATCACGAGGTGTGAACGAGGAGTGGGTTCCTTTAGAAGCGGAGCTCTCTTAGCGCTATTGCACAGATTGATTAGAGAAAAGATTTACAGCCGCACCAAAGCACCTTTTTACTCGTACACCACCATAAACCACAGCAGACCTGTTAAGAAGCCATGGCTACGGAGTCCGTCACATGGCCGCATCCCATCCGTGGCTATGGAAAACCGGGAAAGAACGGGATCGGAGTTCGGAGGGAAGCTGGATGGCGGGACGGAGCAGAGGAGCCGGAAATTAACTGCAGCAAAAAGGGACACGCTCGCTTTCGTCCAAATGCTTTACGATTCGTTTTGATGATGTCTTTCTGAACATTTTGTACCTCCTGTTTTTCCCAGCCCATGAATAAATTATAGGCCTGCTTTTTAAGAGATATACATCAACAGTTTTAAGACAGCGCTAGTGCAGAAGAGCACAACCAAATCCTGGTGGACTAAGAGGGTGCTGTAATCACAGTATGCATCTAATGAATTCACCCTCAAACAAGATAAACATTCTTTGAGGATCACCTACAAATGCTTAGTGCACATCAGAGCCCTTTAAAGATAATGAATTACACTGTGCACAGTTAATACCTCCTCCCGGTCTCAACCCTGCACTAAATCTACTGATATCCCAGTTCTGTAAGAACAAGACCTTAACCTCACCAGAACACGGCTTTTAACAACTCACAGTGTTAAGTCACACTTTAAAGAAATAATTAATCTATTAACTAATAAAATATTAGGGAAACTCACACTGCAAGTCGTGAACTCACACTGC